>ML813455.1:32741-60512 GCA_009831015.1 Picea engelmannii | reverse complement strand
GAAACATGAATATAATTTGAGATCATAAAACTTATTCAAAAACCCAGAGAAAAAGTTTTGAGAGTGTTAATGAGTAAGTGCTCCCCTTTCGTAAAAAATGTTTTTGCACAAAAAGTTGGTCCAAGGGAAAACATTAGCATGCAAGCCTTTCATTTCTCTCTAGCTCATTCAAGAAATTCCTTTATCGCTCAACCAATAGATTACTTTTAAAAGGGAAAAATGAAATTTAACTAAAAACTAAAAACAAATATTAGAGTACACTAACCACTTAAAAAGAAAATAATTAAAACTGTAATTTATTGAAATAAAAGTTAGTCATGAAGGCTTTATTCATTGGGTACATCTATGAAAGAGGAAATATATAGCCTTACCCAGAAGAATAAATAATTATTTACAATTGAATTTATTGAAAACCAAAAATAAAAATTACAATAAACATATATGCAAAGAAAATAAACTAAATTAACCTATCGTACTCCTATTCTAGACTACAATTACTACAAAGGATTCTGTGAAATCATAATGTCAATGTACCCATCCATGTAACTCCAAACATGCAATCAGACGTTCATAAAAAATGAACAACATAAATTGGAGTAGTAAGGGACCAAAAATAGGAAGAATTAAATCATCTAAACCTCAATCCATCCTACGAAACATGACAATGTTATTATTCATGGGATACATAGATAAGTAAGATCCCTCCAACCAAGCTTCAATTTTGTCATAAAATTTATAGTGAACATCATATAAGTGTTGGTGGAAATCCAAAGATGAATAACATACCTGATAAGAACCATACATCAAATAATCATGACTAGTATCTTGGGGAAGAGTCTTAGTGTTGATGTTATCCTTAATTCCATAGGAAAAAATAAAATAATGAGGGATTGACATAACCATTAGTGGAAACCTAAGTGCCTCATTATTTTGGCAAGTCTCTCTAGCCTCATAATTCACATAACTAACAACTTGAGATTTGATATTGTGACTAAACGATGTGAACTTGCAATTGCTTACAATTCTAGAAGATATATGATCAATGCATAGGTGGAAACCACTAACATTGTTTGTTTCATTACATTTATTAGCCTCAATATCAACCGGTTGGTTACTACAACAAAAAAACTCTTTATTATTTATGAATGTAGATAAATCCACATAACACTTATTCATAAACATGTTTGTTATAACACCCTCTTCTTCACAAGCATAACGATGATAATGAAGAAAACTACAAGATTCCTAGGAAGGGGTTGCATCCTCTCCTTCTATATGTACATAATGAATATCTTGTACTTTATTGAAATTTGGCCATGTAGAATGAGTTTGAAAATGATCGTGAATAGTTTCTTGCACAACACAACCATTAAAAAGATCAAGGTACAAAGAATAGAAAGTAGAATATGTAAGAGAATGAAATGCCTCTCTAGAAAGATAATTATTTTCAATAGTAGTCTCTTTGAATGATATTACTTATTCCATTAGCACACTAATGTTTGATTTAAATAGTGAATCTATAAATACCACACAAGACATTGTTTCACACTCAACAATTCCATTACTCATCTCATTTGAGAAATATACAAACTGTTGTACTGGAAGTGTTATGCATTGTGTGTTTATTTCTTCTCCTTGGGTTAATTGATCAACATTGCTATTTTTTTCCTTTAAAATATGTAAACATAAAACATCTTCTAAAACATTCTCATGGTTAGGAGATAGGAGAAAATCAAAAAAATTTTCAGAACAATAAGGCTCAATAAATGATTCGGTAACTACATGAAAACCTCTTTTATATTTTTGAGTTAAACCAAAAGATGTTATAAAAACAAAAAAAAACCATGATTAACATAAAATTAATTCCAATTTATTTATTTCTGAGGTAGGATTCATGTTTTGTGTGTCCAAATTTTCTTCCTCAATTAACTAATCAACATACATGTCTTGCTCCACTAGGAAATACGAACATAAAACATTATCCAAGACACATCCATGTTCATTGTTATTAGTTAAAGATATAAACAAATCATAAGAATTTTCAAAGTAAGAGGATTTGAGAATGGTCTTGGGGATACAATAACCAAGATGGTATATAATGGTGACCCTAAGAATTTATTCTTGAATCTCTTCAGTCGTACTAAGAGAAAAGTGTTCCACACCATAATCATGAACAGATAAATTAGACTCAATCTAATCCATTCCTGAGGTAGCTTTCATATTTTCAGGCACATGACAACTTTCTTCATTTTTCTCCGTAGTTTCCTCTTCCATTTCCTTTGATGTCAAAGATAAAATATGAAAATGAGAACTTGACATAACCATTGGTGTAATCCAAAGTGTCTAATTATCCACCTGAAATCCCTTCTATGTGCCATCTACAAAAAATATGAACTCAAGTTTATTAAACAAAAGGTTTATTTTTCATCACTAGGACAATACAATGGAATGGAATGGTGGGAGGATACATATACTTCCTTTGAAATAACATTCTCTCTGATCTATATTCCCCATAGTGAAGGAATATTCAAATATACAATGCCCAACCAAATCATTAGTATTCTCAACATCTTCATGTGAATCCAAATCAACGTGCAGTAAACTAGCTTCTAGGCATGATTTTGATTCTTCACTCACTCACTGATCTTGTTCATTAGCAAGAAAAATTAAACATAGAAGCCATTCACTAATAGAGGTAACATAATCCAAATGAAATATATAACACATATGCATAAACATTAAAGAAAATTATTCTAAACATTTCATAATTCTCAAAAGCATGCAAAAATTCATACAAAAATTGTTCTTGTGTGTGAATAAAGGCGGCCGACAAATCCTCACACTAGATTTTAAATCGACCTTCAAAATTAAGAATGAAAAACTTGCATATGACACCTTCATGAGTAATATTATGATAAACAAAATTCAAACATAACTAGATGATATGTTCAGATGTAGATGTTTCAACCTCACCATCTAATTTAACTTTTGACAAGAGATTAACAATATTTCTAGGAGTGGTATGAGGTAGAGAACTAGAAATACATATCCATATAGGGATTTGGAAATGATCCATTAATAATAAAAAATAATTAACTAGAAAGACTCCACATAGTCAAGTTGTCATCTTCCCTCCATCCAGCACCATTGTTATGAGGAAAATCTCTCTATGGCTAGGGGTAAACCACAATAGACAAAAATGACTGCATAAATCAACTCTATTATCAAGTATGCTATATAAACAAATATGCTAGCAAGACAAGATAAAAGTCCTACCTCGTCTAAACGTTCGATGAAGTCCACCATTGAGCACTTGACCCAAAGCGATATACCCGCAACTAGTCCTCACCAACCAAGAAAAACAAGCATATGGTGATAATATATGATGTTAGCACATTCAATAGCATAATCCATTAATATACATAATAAATATGACCATGTAATAATAATTCAAATATTTTCAAGATATCAATTGGACGTGAAAATAATATTTCTATTAATATATGATCAACATAAGTGAAAATATTACAGACTTCCATGTCGGCACGGTTCAGAACCGAGAAACTAAGTTCCTTCCAACTGGGCCTCCACCAAAGGCAAGCTCAAAGAAGAGAGACAATAGAGTTCTCAATCAATAAGGGAAGAGCTTGGGGGCTGAACACTGTGTTCAGACTTAAAGGAAAAAGGGATGTAAACTCAATATGAAGTAAATAATTTCTCCAGAGTAACTTTTCTGTCAAAGTTGAATTTTTTCTCCTCTTTTCCATAGCTCGAAATTGGCCAATTTGTAGCCTTCAAATGGAATTGAAGGGCAGATTCGGAATGTTTCCAGTATATGGAGGGCCAAGGATCATAGATATCCTATCGTGACATGGAAACCCGACACCATTTTTCATTTTTGGGCACAAATCCCGATGTACACAGGCTTTAGTGGTGCAACCTGTGTATACACATGTTGTATAGTAGGAAATGTGCGTACATGTGGAAAAAATGTATTTTTTAGCTCTGGGATTTGCAAAAAGGATGAAAAGTCTACACAGGGAAATGGAAAAAGGCCCTCTATGCAAGATTGCATAGGGTGAGGCAAATCTTGCTATAAAATATGCCCCCTAATCTGTGAGGTTAGAGGAGTATCTGCGATGGCCGAAATACATTATAAAAACCCAGAAGTGGAGTGATGGGGGATGCAACTGGAAGAACTAGTTTCTCATTGCATTCTGCATTGACTTTGCATACATGGTTGTCAATTTGAATTACACTGCAGATCCATGTGAAAAGATACCAAACAACTATATGTGGCCATGAATAGGAAAATACAAATGAAGTTACATGCCAAAGGCTATCATAGTCAGGAACAAGGACCAATAGAACCAGTCTCAAAATCAATCTGAAGATATCTGTATACAATGGAGTACAATCTGATCTCCCATGATTACTGAAGTCATATAGGTACTGGTAAAATGAAAAGGAAGCAACAAATCAGGAAATATGCGGCCACATACTAATGTCTTCAAGTCTTCTACACAATCTACCAAAGGTGCAAGTCTACATCATGTGAATAAAAGAGTTGAGGTCGAACAAAATGAGACACCGTTTGATTACCAGTCATTGAGGTATACCGTTAACAAATGTGAGGTAGCCTGCCGATAATGAAAGTAGGTATCAAGGCACCGAGTACATTCTTACAAGTGTGAATAAAGGATTCGGGGTCGAACACTTGAAGAATCCATTGATCAGGAGACATTGATGTATTCCCAACTGTCGATGTCGAGAGAACCTGCCACTAATGACTACAAGCCTCAAGGTACTCATAAGACTCTAGGTTTCGTTTCTAGAATAGATGAGCTACAGTTGATGGAAGGAGACCCACTGAAAGGAGAGCATTAAATAATCTCTCATCATTCAGCACGAGGTACAGAGCAAGAGCTTCATGATTTGGAGGAAATCAGACGAAGAACATGTTCATGAACCAACGACCTTGTGCGTCTTTCACATGTGCCAAATGCAAATGGTACATGAAAAATACCCTTTGAATAACAACCAATGAGGAAAACTGTTGACAAAGAAGAGGAAACCACCAATAAGGATAATGGAATCCAAGACACTGCACGAATCCCAATGTGTGAATAGATGTATTTCCATCAAACACAATGGAAACCACCCAGTCAACGACCAATGATGAAATGTCAACTGCTGGGTTCAAGGTTACCTACCAATGATGAAAGTAGGACCATGGTGTGAGATAAGACTACAATATCATGTGATTCTGAGACAAACTGAGGGTATGGACGACATGCAAAGTCAAGAGTCCTAAGGAATGGTCGACACATGTTGATAGACTTCCTTTGAACAGGAGCATGAGACATACATAAGACTCTGACAACATAGAATTAATGATGAAACCATAAGATGCAGGAGGCATCAATGAAATTCTCCATAGGGACTGGAAGAGTAACCCGTCGATAGAGAAGACTCTCTATAATGAGGTCCGCTTACTAAGTCCATGCTAAACCCAAAATTATGATGAAAAATGGACTCAATAACTTTTTGCTCTGTTCAAAGGCGACACGACTGCTGCCAATATAAGATAATACTCCCTTCCCGCCCGTATTTGTTTTTTCATAGACAAATGAATGCTATGATATAGAGGAGGAAACAAGTGTCGCAAGTAAGAAAAACTTGTTGCAGCAGTAGAACATACCTATGCTCAATGCAAGGAGATGCATGAGGGAGATGGACACTCAGGGGAATGTTCCCTCCTAGGTATAGTGTGTCAAATTGCGAAGGATATAAACGAGGCTCTACTTGGGTCGAGGATGTAAAAACTGTTGAGGCAAACGGTTTATAACGCAAAGCGAGAAATAGCTATAGGATCAATACAATAAGTAAGGGCATGAGATATAATCAAAATGTAACTCCAAAAAATGTAATTTTTCATGATATTTTGTCTACTTGGTGTGAAAAAGGGATAAACTTGTACCAAATAGACGTCCTTTCAAATCCAATTTACAAGTGTGAAAGGGAAAAATTCACTCGACAATATTTTCACTTTTTGTAGACGAGTTAGAAAAGAGATTAACCAAGTCTCACTACCTTTCAAGTCCAGTTAACAAGTGAGAAAGAGACAAATTCACTCGACAATATTTTCTCTTTTTAGATGAGTCAAAAAATAGATTAAATTGGACTCGTTGAGAGGTTTCTAGGAGGCATGTCATGGGGGAGGCCAAGGCTCCCATGTTGGAATTCTGTGGAATGTCAGTATCTTACAAATAACTGACATAATCTTGGGAAAACCCAAAGCTCTCCAAGTCGAGGAGGATAAAGTGATAGCAAAGGTTATCGTCTCCGTGATATACCGGATAATGTCTCTTACTGGAAAGGACATAGGTGGGGGAGTTGGATACCCCACAAGACCATCCCAATCAAAGGTAACTTCCTCAGGACTTGGAGGGAGAGTGATCGGGGAGAGAAAAACTCTCTCGTGTTCAAAAGGAGCATTATCAGAAATTCTTACAACATGGTTGAACGATGCATCACCCTCCAAAAGGAGAGTTGGATTGACCAGATCTTGCACCAGTATGACAACTTATTCAATTCTAGGTTGAAGAGGATGCATGATAACATGGATAGGGAACACATCAACCTCGACAATGGGGGTATGGTCAGGACAGGATTGCAACAACATGGCTTCTGTGTCAATCAAAGGAGAAACATGATGTGGGGAAACCAAAGACTTCTCAGAATCCGAAGGGCCCTTAGGTGAGCACCACACTTCAGGTATCCTAGCAGTAACAATACACAAATGAGTAAGGTGATTTCCTTCGCATGTCCTGCAAAGGAATTTAGGTATATGTATGAGACATCCATGCTTCTTGATGCCTCCAACGTCGTTCACAATGGCTAGTGACATGCTCTCAACATGAATGGAAAATATGAGAGAGTCATATCCTACATGATGTATAGATGTTGGATATGTGACATTGATATGACTCATGGGGATTAGAGTGATTCCCCCAACATGACTAGAAACGACTGGGTGCAGGTCATCAACATGAATTGCAGAGGTTGTTAACTCATCTCCAACATGACTAGCAAAGGTTGGTGATGGAGCTCCAGTATGATTGGAAGTGACTGTACTATCGGTGGGTTGTGGCATTTGATACCAAGGTCTAGGGAAAGATCGGCTTTGAAACATTGTAGGCCAAGAAGAGTTCTGGTTTACCCCCTGTCCCTGTTCGGAAAGGTAGTATCCTCCTCCTAACTGATCTAAAGAGGTTTGTACGTGCATCATCACTAAAGTCTACGAAGAGATGACAATATGGTAAGGATTAGTCAAGTGAGGATATATGTTTCCCCCTTGTGAAGGGGTTCTGTGAAGAGGGTAGCCCAAACTGCAAACTAACTCTCCCCGTATGAAAGACTTGGGGATATATGTGGACCTGCCATGGGGAAAGTGTTTGAAGGAACTATCATGGTGGAAAAAGGATACACGAAAGGGGTGTAATAAGTAGAATAAGCACCCATTTGAGTACTAGCTTGAAAGAGCATAGCCAGGACTAGATCCATAAGAGAGAAGGTTCCAGCCTCCCATAGTGAGAGTTGGTTGAGGGAAATGACTCATATCAAATGAAGATGTAGGTAACGAGATCATGGTGCCCCCAGATCCAATTCTAGGATTCATATAAGTGGGCCAGGGAGAGGATGGAAAGGGTGAAGGCACAATCGACATATCAACAGGAAAATGACTAAAGACCCAAGGCATGGAATGAGTGTCATAATTATGCATACCATTATGAAAAGTAGATGGATTCATCCCCATGAAATGAGTGAACATCATGGGGGTGGTAGCGGTAAAAGAGTGAGCTATGGGAACTCCACTATCCATGATAATGAAAGCTCAATAAAAAGTCTTAAGGCCAACTAGTAATCAAAGAGCACACCAAAAATCAAATGGCCAATATGCACACAAACGGGGTAAAGTGGATGAAAGGGGATTCCCTTCCTAAAGAAGGTATGTATCTTCCAATAGGGGCTTGATACTCCCTGCTAAAGATCAGAGGTAACATAATCAATTATAAGGGCCCTCGTGGGCTTAACAACCAGTCGGTCAGATCCCCTTGGAGAGGTAATCCTCCATAAAGGCTGTGTGTTGTCTGACCCTTATTTGACCCATGGTACCTGCAGAATAACCCCTGCAAGTAACCTATGTGGCACCTAAGTCAAGAAACTAAGTAACCAATGTATAACTGATGCACATGTGAGCAGTTGTAAGCCAGGTCCACCGTATGGGCAGGGTAGAAAAGCCTGAAACCTTGAAAGCACCACCTCTCACAGAGGTAAGGGCACTAATAAGATCCCTAGATATGAATAAATCCCCAGAAATATCTCTAATGCTAATAAGGTATCAGGGGGATATCCATTCAACCAACCTCGCGCGACCTCATGATTAACTATGGTGTGAGCAGAGCCTCCTGATATTACCAATTATACAATGGATTTCTCCACTCCCTTTGTCAGACACATATGTTGATTTAATATCCTTGGAGAAGTTTACTCACAAAATCCTAGTCCAAGGCACTAAATCCTAAACTAGTTTGTGTATCCTATAAAATAAATCGTGACTAATCAATTTTAAATTATAGCATTAATTTTAATGGTCATGCCTCAAAAAGGTATGGTAGTGAAACTAATGATGTTATGACTCAACACATAAAGTAAATATGAATACAATGTAACGTCCTAACTTCAATTTTTAATGAATGATATGCTTCTTAAAACAAATGCAATTTTCAATTTCAACTCTGCAATTCTGAAGTAAAAATGCAATCTTTCATTTCATGCACTAATCTAATGACAAAGACTCAAAAGATCAAAATGCCAAGCAATGAAAAATGCCTAAGATTTTTGTATTTTCAATATAAGAAAAATGAAAATGAATGGACTGAACAACAACTTGATATATAAACTCTACTGTGTATATAAACAAACAAATAAAGTATGATACCAAGGAGAAAAACACCTAGCCCAATGTACAAGGACAATCAAAATGAAAAGATTATAAGAAAGACTCCACCCATAAATTCAACCAAAGACATGTTTCTTGTCATCCCACAGATACTTAACAGTCACTACATAGACCCAAGAAGACAAAACAATCAACAAAACCTACCCAACAACCACCAAACCCAACAAACAAACAAAGAAGGCTGATGTATGCGACTGTTCAGGGAAACCACGCGTATGTACGCATGTTGCAAAAGGACAACACGTGTATATATGCGATTGTCAAGCAAAAAGCCACGTATATGTTTAAAAAACAAAGCTAGGCAAGGGAGAAGGATGAAAAACTCGGACCTAGAGTGAACAAAGGCTGTCAAGCAATGATACGACAAGAAACACAATAGGAACAAGAAAAATATAAGGAGAAAAACACTCAAAACCCCAAGAAATAAGATTCAATCCCCAGTATGGTTGTCAATTCTGTTACGAGGAAAATCTCTCTATGGCTAGGGGTAAACCACAACAGACAGAAATGACTACTTAAATCAACTCTATTCTCAAGTATGCTATATAAACAAATATGCTAGCAATACGAGATAAAAGGCCTACCTCGTCCAGATGTTCGATGAAGTCCATCATTGAACACTTGACCCAAAGCGATATACCTACAACTAGTCCTCAACAACCAAGAAAAGAAAGAATATGGTGATAATATATGATGTTAGAACATTCAATAGCATAATCCATTAATATACATAACAAATACATCCATGGAATAATAATTCAAATATTTGCAAGATATCAATTGGACAACAAAAGAGTATTTCTATTAATATATGATCAACATAAGTGAAAATGTTATAGACTTCTGTGTCGACACGGTTCAAAAATGAGAAACTAAGTTCCTTCCAGCTGGGCCTCCACCACTTTAATCCTCCGCCAAAGGCAATCTCAAAGAAGAGAGATGTTGGCCCTCGACCAAGTTTTGAGGAATACTTGGTCATAGTTGACCATTTGGTACTTCGACTACCTGTCAAATATAGAGCGCATAGCGAAGCGGAGATCACAGGATCTCACCACCTTTTGTGGAACTTTTTTGGGTTTTTTGGGAATATTGTTACGGGAAAGGGATGTCAACCCTTGTTTAGGTTTTTTTATATGTATAAATAGAGGTCTAGGCCATGTAAGAAAGGAGGCCCTGTCTAGTTGATGGCTTAGTGCATAAGTTGGATCTATGTGATGAGAAGTCTGTGTGACTGTAAGAGCTTTGTGCATGCTGTAATAGTGCTGAGTGCACAAAGTGTGAGAAGGCTTAGTGCTTGGATCTACCAGGGGAAAGAGGATCTAGCGAGCTGCGCAAATCTCTTTTCCTATGTGGGGTAAGGGTCATTGAAGCTCCGTGTTGTAACTGCTTGACCGAGATAATATAAAGAAGACTTTGTGGATGTAGCCCTAGGGTGGGGGTGAACCACGATAGCTCTGTGTACTGTGCTGATGTGTTTGTATCTCTCTTGCTAAGTGATCTAATATGTTTAGATAGATTTATTGATGCTTTGTTCTTATGAGATATGAATGCATGCTAGATATGATACATAATATGCTAAGTGCTTAATCTATTGAGTATAACCTGTTTATCATTGCTAAGTGCTAGATCTGAGTAATTATTGTAGTTCTCTGTGCTTTCTGCAAAGTGTATTAATGAATGTATGTTAGGAAATAACTGATGCTAAGTGCGCTGTAAGCAAGATAATGACAGATCTGTGTCCTAGCTAAGGTTGCAAACACTTGAACCATGCAACCACCCCTACCTCTACCTCGGGTGAGACTTCATCTGCTTTGCAGTTGTTGTCAAAAGGGCTAGTAGTTAGAGATTTGTTGGTGCGCTCTTGAGCGTTGAACCCTGGGTCTTCCCCTGTGCCAACAAATGGTTCCATTGTCAGGACCTGGAACTATGATTGTTGGGAACTGAAGAAGAAGAAGCTTTGTGCAAAATAAGCTCTATGCGTAGATCTGTTTCCCTATTGCACAGTGTTCTGTTTGACTTGTGAAGCTTTGTGACGAGAAATAAAGGTCAGATATGAAGAAGAGAAGTCAGATCTGAAGAAAAAGAAGTCAGATCTACAAAGAAAGAGGTCAGATATGCAAGAAAAAGGTAAGAACTGTAAGATCTGTTCTTTGATAAAGGTAAGAATAGTTAAAAGTCTTAGATCTAGAAGCTTTGTGCTTTGTAGAAGTAAGATAAGTGATTTTTTTTTTTTTGTTTCTAAAGCATGGATCTAGGTATGTTTGATAGATTATATCCTAGCTTCAAGACTAGGGAATTAATAGATGAAATAAAGTTTGATATGAATAGATATGATAAGTATAGTGACATATACGTTATACCTATTCATAAAAAGAATTTTGGGACTAACCAATGGATGCATGATCCTATAAAGAAATTTTTGCAGGCTAATCGTTATGATCCTAGCACACAGTACCTGAAAAGTTGGGGATCATTGAAGAAAAAGAGAGGATTAACTCTTTGTTACAATTGCATAAGGCCTGGACATCTTGCTAAGGAATGCCCTAGGTGAAGACCCAATTGTCTTTGTTGTAAGGCTATGGAACATGAAGTACTGGATTTCCCTAGAATGATTGCTAGGCTTGAAAAGATGAATATAGAGCAAGCAGGAGATCAAGAGACCAAGATTATAGCAGAAACCCAAAAAGAATCAGAAAATATATTGCTACAGATGAGAGATACCTTGAATGAACACCGACATGTTAGGCTATCATAGATCTTCAAGAAGAAAGAACAGATCGAAGTGAGAATATGAGACTTCAACATTGACTGTGTTTTGGATGAAGAAACACAGGTGAACATTATGACAGAAGGAACCTGGAAATCTATAGGAAGACCTGATATGACCCCTTCATTAGGAGGAATAGGGTTATTTAGATGAAAGCTGGTAAACCTATGTGGAAAGCTCACTTAGATATCTATGAATGCTCATGGGGCTTCGATAGAAGAAGATTTTGAGATTGTTAAGTTCGTGGAGTACAATGCCCCGTTTACTATGTCACTTAGTAAACCTTGGATTGAGAAAGATCAAGCCAGAAAATAGGAAGCAAAAAATGATCTAGAACAACAGAAACAAGAGTTAAGAGACTTCCTGACTAGAAGGATCGCACAGTTGATTGAAGAACATGAGAACAGATCAAGGGTTCCTGATCCCAGGAACTTGGATGATGAAGTTGACAGAACGCTAGAAGAACTACAGAGGACCAAAAAATATGTTGGACAAGTAATACCCGTGGATCTGAAGAAAGAATCTCAGCACTGCGGAGTTACCATGCCAAGAGAAGAAAAGAATCAGAATGAAAAAATGAATCCACGACCTCTTCTTCAAAAACATCCTCAGAGATGGGCATAAAAATATTTTGTTCCTTACACTTATGCCTAGGAAATTATTTTTCATCACAATTATAACAAAGGCCCTTGAGTTGGAAACATTCTCGGAAAAAAACATCAAACATGGCCCTCCATGCAGAAAGCCAATCACTTAAAATTAGCTATAAAGTCTTCCACTGTGCCAAATTGTTTCAACTTTGTCAAACAAACTAAATGGTGGGTGTCAGTGTCAAAGAGTTCATAAATCTATGCAAAAAATTGTGTCAAAGAAACATACCCTTGGTGATCATTTTTTCTCCATTGCCACCATTTCCACCATTGCCAACGTTCTTGATCTAGATGAAGAACACTGTACTAGAGTTTGGCCAAATCATCCGTAATGTTGTACACATAGAAATAATGTTCCATTTGAGTTACCTAGCTAGTGGGATATGAGCCATGAAATTTGTTCAAATTCACCCACAGAAGGCATAGGTCATGCTGAAAGTGATGGGGATGAAAAGTATGGGAATTGGAGGAAATTTCACCTTCAAGGTGCAAAGGTGGGTCATAGGAGGGAAGCTCTCCAGTGATATTCAACTTGGCGCATATATGGTCAACAAAGGATTCAATTTGGGTAGAGAGGTCCTATTCCAGGGTTTCCATTTTTGCTTCTATGGTGGATTTCATTTTGTTATTGATGGTGGTAATATTGGCACTGAGCTTCCGCACTTCCTTTTGAGCCTTTGCAAAATCAAAGGACAAGGTATTGGGTCGGGCTTCAAGGTATTCACTATAGGTGTGGGCCATGATGAAGGGGGAAATTGGAAAGGGGTAGGTGAGACCACACACAAAAGGGGTTATGGGTGAAGGATATCACAATGATCAGGGCAATAAGGGGAATTCAATGGGGTAAGTCCCAAATAAGGGGGTCAGGTCCATGGAAAACAAATTTGCTGAAAAATGATAGGTATGAACACGATCATGGAAAGGAGAGGAATCCAATGGGATAGGGATCAAATAATGGTGCAGGAAGGATCCATACATTTTTTTTAATACTCCTGCAGAGTTATACTCTGATTTGAAGAATACTGCAGTGTTGAAAGGCCCAAATTCTTAACAGGAAAAAATGTGTACTAATTTCACAACCAAAATGCAGGAGGTAAAGTTGCACAACAATAGATCTTGTCTATTCTGTTTCTGTTCCTTCCCAAGGGTCAGGGTATTCAAGATTTCTATAGACAAGGGTTTTCCCTGTGCTATATCTCTATGATATATGTGAGAGGTCCAACGATAGTACTCAAGCCAATATCTCAGGGCACTAACTAAGGAGGATAAATCATGCCCTTAGCCATACTGCCTGACTACCCAGGTACTAGAGAGTATCTTCCCGAGTGCTATTCTCAGTGGAACTATAGGAGTCAGGTGACCGATCGGTTTATCTATGGAGGGATTAACAATATCTAGGTCAATTCGTATACAAATGTTGTCTGATGTGATACAACTCACACCAACAAGGCTTACAAGGGTGGCCAACAATGTTCACTTAAGTACCACTTGTAGTTCCTACATGTATGCTTCCCCAACAATGGATTTATGCACCGAACATAAAATATTTGTAGATTTAAGACAACGAAATATGTCTCTACCCTTAAAAAAATAACCCACAATTTTTTTTCCAAGGAATGTGTTCTAATACCACTTTTAAGGTACCAAATCTATTATAATAGTTTAAAACAAAAATATTGTAGAGAATAACAACAGAACAACACAATATATGAAACCACAACACCAAAATAATACCTTTCTTGATAGGAAACAATGTTCACTTGCCTCTTCGAGGGGGAAACCTCCTACAGAGCAACACTCTATTACAAAAATTCTCATGCCCTCGACTCCTATTTATACTAAATCTATCTACCAAAAGAATAATCTAGAGGAGGATATTCTAGAAATGGAAGATTCTATTAGGTCTTCTTACATTTGAATTATTCTTCCTTATTACTAGGCCTTATTAATATTGGCCTTTATTACATGTAAAATATATTATTCTACCTATGTGAGGGGTTAGGGAGGTTAGTTCCCTAAAAATATGAATAAGTGAGGAACCCAAAAATTCTAAAGCACCCAACATAAATATTCTTCCCCGAGAAAGCCTCCTCAAGAGTCTTGTTCCCCAATACTCTGTGTGGACTCATGTTCTATAGATAAACTACAGTGTTTCATGCCTCAACCCAAAGAAAGAATGGTATCCCCTAATAATCTAGCATGGCTCTTATAGACCCAACTATGGCCCTATTCGTCCTTTTTGCAACCCCATTCTACTACGGGTTGTAAGGAATTGTAAAATATCTTTTAATGTCTTTTTTTGCATGGAGATGATTGAAGTCAATGGAGGTATGCTCACCTCCATTTTCTGACCTCGACACCTTTATTTTCTTTCCTATTTGTTTCTCCACAACTCTTGAAACTTATTGAATACCTGTCCCTTGGTCTTCATGAATAAAATCCAGGTCTTCCTAAAAAAATCATCAATAAATATGACATAGTACTCATATCCACTCAATGAGACAAAATACATCGGAACAGATACATTAGAATGTATCAAATCAAGTATACCTAGTACCCTACTATCACTGCTTGGAAAATAAATCTTGGTTTAACTCTCTAGTGCACACCCCTTGCACACATCCTAGTGCTCTGTATTGAAATATGGTACCTCGGTAACAATCTCTCTCAATATTCTTATAGCCCCATGGTGAAAATGGTCCATAATCCTATGCCATAACTCACATAAGTCACCGCTGTTGGTACTATGTATCAATGCTCTAGCTAGCTGAAACATAATCCTATATAGTTTCTCATGTCAAATCCCATTCACTTTGGCTAAAGTGATACTAGATCCCTTGGGATGTATGAGTACCTTCCCATCATAGAAAAACAACTCATAACCCCTGTCCTCAATGGTAGAAACTAATACCAGGTTCTTTTTCAATACTGGAACATATAAAACATCTCTCAGTAACATGGGAGGATGAGACTCCTCTGAAAGGATATTGTCCAAATCCCAACTTCCTTGACTACAAAGTCATTACCAAGAACTACCTCAAGTTTTACATTCATCTCAGTAAAATTTTTAAAGTGCTCATGCACACCTGTCATATGGAGAGAGTCTTCACTATCAATATACCACACACTAGTAGATGCTACACTAGTGGAAAGACAAACCAACAAAGAAAAATTCTTCTCAAACTTAGTGGAAAACTCATCCACTTTTGTTGACATTGCAACTTTTTTTTTTTATTTCTTGTTAGGACACTGAAATGTATAGTGCCCCATCTTGTGACATGCAAAGAACTTGACTTTTCTCAAGCCACTTTTCCCTTCACCCTTTTTCTTGGCCCCACCCTTGAAACCTTTATTGGAATTTTTCTTTCTCTTTGCTGCAAGAGCCACATTTTCCTCATCATTACCATTTGATGAACGCCCATGCACATATCCTCTTAGATTTTCCTCCTGTATGAAGTCATCCTAAAGATGATCCCACTTGGGAAGATTTTCTCTTACAACAATGCCCTCAACAAATTCAACCCATTGCTTGGTCACACCATTCAAAGAATTCCTCACAAGTTAATTGTCAGCAATAACCTCCACAACATCATCTATCTCATCTCTAACTTGAGTTATATTGGTAATATAAGTGGTAACATTTTTATTCTTGATCATTCTTATGCTTTTTCAGTTTTTCCCTCAATACCATTTTCCGGTTTTCATTGTTACTTTGGTGAAGTTTAGTTAAGGACTCCCACATCTCATAGGAATTGTCTTTACCTATCACATGTGGAATCACATGGTATTTTATGGAATCTAGGAAGATTATTTTATCCTTAATATTCTTCTTGGTGTATGTGGCCAAAATAGTAGCATCTATAGGCACTATCACAAGATTCATTTGTGTGTTGTTCACAATATCCCATAACTCACACTCTTGCAGAATCACCACTATCCTCTCTTTCCATGGGCTGAAATTTACAACCCCATCCAATCTATCCTCAACTGTTAAACCTAGAGACATTGACCTTCACAACTAATATTTAAGTCCAAATATTTGTTTTTGTGAAGAACGGTTCTCCCTCTACACAATCCTTGTAACTAATTGAAATTTTGTGTTTCCCTTCTCAATCTTTTTTCCCCTCTGATACCATGTAAAAATTCATAGACCTAACCCATTTTTAGTCTCAATAAATTTTCATCATAGTTTAATGCCCAACCCACATTCATCTACTACTGAAATACAAATGCTTTAAATATAAATTTATAACTCAAACACAATGAATCTTTTTCTACAAATACTGAAAGTGAAAATAGGAAATAACCCACAAATATAACACAAAGATTTTTGGGAAATGCCCCTAGAAAAACCCAAAAGGGGAAAACTAGTCAGAGAAGGAGATTTTATTGTTTCTTGAACTCACAGAAAAAAGTTATAGCAAACACTATTTATAACAAATAAACACATAGACTTGTCTCGAAAATTGTGCCCATATTCTCATAAAAAACAATGCCAATATGCTCCTCAAAATTTATGCCCAAATTTTTGTATTGTTGTATGACATAATTCTATTGATTTATGTGTTGTACAAATCATCCTTTCCTGTACAAATATGGAATACCACATATTTTCTGCAACAAATTCACCTTGAAATTCATTCCTTCTCAACTCCTCTATTTCTGTGCTAACTTTCTATTGTACAGCTTGTGTAAAAATTGTACCAAACTTCCTGTATTTAATGCTATACATATTTAATTAAATGATGGAACTTGTGCCTCGTTTTGCATGCCAAATATGTTGGTATTGATGCCCCTCCTTGCTTCTCGAAATATCGTTTCCCCTAGAATCCCTTTTTTTTCATCCTTATGAAAATGACCTAAACCTCAAGTCATCGAGATTAAAGCTCAATTCATCTAGATCAACAGTTGTGATATAAAGTCACTTTATCACAACTTAAATCATTTAAGTCACATTTTCATTAAATATGCACATAAATTCACTTTAACTTTATATCTCATAAAGTTAATATCTTAGGGATCACTTTTGGACATTTCCCCTTATGCTAGACACCAAGCCTATAAGGAGAACACTTGTTTGAGGTACAACTGTTTAACACATGAAACCAAAGAATCCTCAACAACCTAGAGGAAAGAATAAAAACAAAAAAGAATAATTATAATAATGAGCATGGAACGTTTGAAGCCCAAAACAATCTCGGTGGAGGCACTAAGGAGAAGAAAAAGAACTAGTTTCCTTGCAAGATTTGTGGGGTAGACCATCCTACTCATCAACATCCAAATATGGATGAAATTCATCGGTGCTTTTCCCAATAGAAGGATTCCGAGTAGCCTACTATTTTGACCCATCATTTCCTCCCCAATCATAACAAATGGTTGCCACAAATGATGCCCCTTAGCAAGGGGGCATGGTAGGTACTTGTTGGTTTAAGGGGTCATCCTCGAATAGCCAAGTTTTCATGTGTGACCAATTGGTATTATTATAAACTTGAAATCAAAACTATGAGACTCCAAAGGTTGGTCCTTCCACTTAGGATCAAGTACCTTATCCCCGACCTGGTGGCCCTCTCCAAATAGAGAAGCCATCATTTGAGACAGTGCTTCACCCACTCAACGATGTTCTTCATCGAACGACACATAATACCAATATACGAGATTCCTAAAACTACAACATTGTGGCTTGGCCCATACACCATATTCCATGATTTCCCTCAAATTCATACAAAGATACCCAATGCAATTTAAATCATTGTTGCCAGCGATAGGTGGGGTTGATCCCTCCAAGTATAATTTGATTGTGTTTGATATATACCATGCTCGTTATTAGCACCTAAGGTTTCACACAAGTTGTGTGTATTCCACAAGTCAACACTGCATGCATACCCAAGGAGATACACCATGTGGTGCCAAGTTTTAGCATCTGCATCAACCAAGGATATACTATGTGTGCCAACCCATTTTGTATTGCGTGAAGGGACTTAAAGAGATCGCATGCATGACAGATTCATGGACATCTTCTATAATATTTGTAACTGTTTTTGTAACAACCTAATTGATCATGGTTGAGTTTTTGGATGAGCTCGCAAGTTAGTTATGATTGAGACACTCCATGAAATATATGGGGGGATTCATGTGAATATTCAATGGGTTGGGTTTTTGATCATGAGAGAGTGAATGTGGATATAGAGTTAGCAAGGGATAGTTGAGCTAGAGCTAGAGTCTTGTATCAATTTTGATGTTCAAAGATAGTGTGTTAATGAGAGAAATATGTTAGCACATTACGTGTATTTGTTCTTATTACCATTGATGTTTCTTGAGCAGGCTTCTACCTCTATTTCATGAGAATGTATTCACATGCCTTTGCGTTTAATGAATGAAATTTGAAGCACATTTATTTCTATATGTTGATGATTTATAGCTTGAATGTATGGCTATTTATATTATTATTAAAAAAAATATTATGCTAGTTTTGAATGAATGAATGATTAGCTAACAGGGATTTTATATTTGTGTTATTCATTCACATCCTACATAAGATTTCTAGTCTTTATGATTCTCATGGCGTCTTGGGTGAGAATTTATTCATTCCTTGAATATTGAATATGTCGATGCCTATGGGGTTTTTGTTGGTAAATTATTTCAAATCCCGGGTCTGATACCCCATAAGAGCCAACAAATGGTTTAGTTTAAGAAACTTGAAGGTTTTGTACTAGATGTTGAAGGAAAATAATAAGGTGGAAACCCTCCAAAGAGGAGATACAAGAATGCGTATCTAAGAAGGAGGACAAGTTCGTGTGACGAGTGACCAGAAATATGCAGAGCAACCTCGAGTGATGGAAAAAAAGGCACATCTATACCGATTTACATGAAAATTTCTTTTGTGGGTTTCCTTTTTTATTGCATGAATGGATAAAAAGGAAGAAAAAGATGAAATATTCATGGGGGGCCAAGAATCATTGGTGTGGGACCAAAATATGATCAATATGATAAAATGTATGGATAATAAGTGGGCCAGAGTAGTCAACTTCTGATTTGAATGGGTTAAGGAAGGGTATGCCATTTAGTTTAATATTGAGTGCAACGAATCCTTCAACACCGCTAAAAGGAAGTTGTCACTGGATCTAGAAGGAGACTGTTGGAAGATATTTCTTTGTGGATCAATATATTGTTTGTAGAGAAGGAAATAATGTGCATGGATCCTGATAGGATGGCTATGTAAACCACCTTACATGAAGGGGGTGGATGGAAAGAATGGGGAAAAGAAAGAAATGATGAAACCAAGAGAAGGGATCCAAAAAAAGAGAAGATGAGGTGAGAAAAGAATGGATTCAAAAGAGAAAAGAAGAAACATAGTTGAGAGATACAAAATAAGAGTAGAGGAGAAAGAGAGCCAAGAGATATGCAACAAGAGTAGATCTAAGGAGGCAAGTCAAGCAGAGAAGTGAATAAGATAAATCAAACTATGAAAAATGAGTAGTTAGTTCCGAGATGAAGAGAAAATTAACCACACTAGAAGGGTGTATGAGAGAGAGTTCTATGCTAGAAAGAATCATAGAAGAAGAGAGGCCATAAAGAGATGTGGATTTAGGAGAAAGGTATCAAGAGAGGATACTAGAAGTAGTGGGAGTAGGGATTCATACTATGAAGTGAGATCCCCTTGGCTAGAAAGAGAGGCAATCACATCAAAGGAAGATGAGGCGTAGAGTAGTAGCACATAAACAATAAAAGTGTAATATCCCTAGGCCAAACCCAATTGTAAATATAAATGCAAATGTACTTAAGCTGGTGAGATGTTTGATATCATTTTGTATGCACCTATCATAGCATAGTGTGTGCATGTACTGCACAGTAAAATGATGAAGTGTGCACATTCTTGGATACCGTGGGCAACAACTTAAGTGCACACAATTTTGAGGCTAGGGACCCTTTATGTATATGATGTGTTTTATAGGCTGGTGAGCTAGTTATTATAAGCTAAGATGCTTATGTTTTGATTAGGCTAGAGAGCCTAGATGTTAAAGGCCAATGAGCGTATTTTTTTATATATCTCATCATTAATATAAAATACATCGTTGCGCGCAGACCGACCATGATAAAAGAGTATGGGGGACTAAATTCCACTAGTTAGGGAAAGGGGGGGATAAAAGTTAAGGAAAAGGGGATAAGCTAGGGAGCTTAAGCCAAAAAGGAATATTATATTAATATTTCATAAAGTATAAAGTATGGATAATTATTTTATCCTAAGTTCCAAAGTTGGGGACAAGTGGGCCAAAGTAGCTCCCAACATGACAAGTGTCAAGTTGGGGAAATGCATACATATTGTTTGTAATTAGTTCATTTTCCATCATTCCTTCCATCATTCAACCATTTGATGAACATTCAAACAGTCATTTTGAGCTATCCTCCATACTTTCCTGATTGTACCTGAACCTGTATCCATAGACATTTTATGTTGGTGTACCTGGTTATCTTGGGAGTTGGATTGAATAAGAGGGTTATTAGGCTTGTGGGATATTGAAGAAGCGGGTTGTCAGGTCCGTGAGAAATTTCTCTCTGGGTGAGAGAATTTCTGGGGAATTGATTTCCTGAAGGTGATAAACTACAACTACAAGGATCTGAGACTTCCTGTCCGACTTGTTGCTGAAGCTCAGAAAGGAAGTGGGGCAGCCGAAGGAATGTTGAGCAGTGTTGGCCCTTGGTTATGGAAGAAAGTGAAGATTAAGGAAGAAAGGTGAAGTACGAACTACGCGGAAGGCACATTGGCTGAGATTGGGTCGAAGTGACCAAAGAAGAAGAAAAGAAGGAGCGAAGTAAGGGAAAACGATCTGTTGAACAAGAAGATCAAGGAAGACAGATCAACAAGAAATATGGATCATGGACAACTCAACAAGCGGAAAAAGCCACCAATGGATGTTTTGGAGCACCTTGTGGGAAAGACGGAAAGAGAGGTTAGCGAAGCCCTAGAAACGTGAGTCAAGTTGACCTAGGGTTTTAGACACCTAGGGTTTTGGTATCTAGGGTTTTGACACCTAGACGTTTGTCATTGTAATGTATAAATAAAGGTCTAGAGGACATGGGATGGGTTGGTTGTTTGTTTTCGTTCGTTCGAGGTTGGTCATTTTTAGTCTCCATTTTTGATATTGGGTGATTACTATTGTGTGAGGAAGAAGTGTTGTGTGTGAGAGAATTCTTGTATTGTAATATCTTCAGCTGGGTGCGAAGATCAACGCTGCAGGTGGGTGCACAGGGAGGGGAGATAGAGAAGAGAGAGATATGCAAGCTAAGTGCACCGATTGAACTATATGTTTTCATATAATATCAAGAAACACAGTTCTATGGACGTAGCCCTAGGGAGAGGGTGAACCACGTATATGTTGTTGTTCTGTGTGATAGATGTTGCATTCTTTTGCTTTCTATTATTCTGTTATTGAATCATTGTGTTAGATTTGAGATATAGTTCACGCAGTAGGATTAAAGGAGATAAAGAGTAACTAGATCTTTGTGTGTTGTTCCTTTGAATCTACCTACATTTCCTCTAGTTGTATACACCTGTTTCCTGCAACCCCCTATTTCTACTTTGAGTGAGACTGCATCTGCTTCGCAGGTGTTTCTGAAAGGGCTAGTAGTTAGGGCTTGTTGGTGTGTTGTTAGAGTTGAACCTCGGGTCTTCCCCTGTGCCAACAAATGGTTCTGTTGCCGGGACCGAGATCTTCTTGAGGGAATGTCAAGGTGGTTTCCATCGAAGACAAAGATTCATAAGTGGATAGAAGAACAAGAGAAGGAATTCGTTGAGGCTCATAATAGAACCCTAGACTTAGTACAGAGGATTGGTTGGGAAGGTATATATTTACTGATATACACGAGATTTTATTTGGAGGAATTCATAAGGAACTATACGAGTGGCTAGCCAGGTTAGAAGATACCCAGTTTGAAATCAGATCTAGACCACCTGTGGTTTGGACGTCGGTGCTGATCAATAAGGTCAAGAGAGTTGATAACACCATGTCAAGAACAATAGATCACTATTTTGATAGGACTATTGGAGGGTACATCACTGATTTTTCTATTGACAGAGTAAATTCATATAGCCAAGAAAAGAGGTATTTCTTTAAGGGGTCGAGAGGAAAATTTTTACACTTTTTGAAGTTGAATATCAAGATGCTATTGCATGAGAAGAACATATTGAAGATATAGTAAGTAGGTCATATCAAAAATATAATGTTCAATAACACAGACAACGACAACAACACATAGGTTGGACATACACACAATGAGAGAACCTTTAGAGAGGTTCCTCTAGTGAACCTGTTTGATCAGAATCACAAACCACTAGCATAGGATGGAGGGTTCTACAGTGGAGAAGAAGAATAGTTATTGAATGAGGAACAATCAGGATCCGCCGGAGCAGAGGAAGAGAAGACTGAAGAAACTTGCCGAGAAGAGTTAGAGACTTCAGAAACTGTGCTGACTGTTGAAGTAAGTACTATTACTCCTCCTGTTGTTTTAGCAGTGTTAAGTAACCAGAGTAGTCAGAATTATCAGAGCACTCAGAGCACTGTTATCAATAGTTCAATACATACTTAGTTAAGAAACCTAGGGAGATTCATGGAAGATGAATTGAGGATACCTATCTTTAGAGGAGATGGATCTGAAGATCCTGATTAGCACTGGTTATTATGAGAAGCTGTATGGAGTATTAAGCAAGTCAATGACAAAGAAGTTAAGAGAGATCAGTTTAGTACTACCTTGAGAGACCGCACACTGAGTTGGTATATGAAGTTTTCTACATAGATCGCACAACCTAAACCACTGAATGCCATCAAAACTACGTTGATTGAAGAATTCAAGAAACCCAAGTCAGAGTCGCAGTGCATTACACAACTGAAAGAAATCAAGCAGAGAGTAGCTGAACTTGTTTGGGAGTTTGATCAAAGGTTTCAAACCTTGACATGCCATTTGAGTTTTCATATCCCAGACGAGTAGAACAAGGAATGGTTCATTGCTACCCTAATACCACACATCAGAGTTCCTCTGATGCAACATAAGGTTGCTTTGTAGGCTGAGGTGTTGGATATTTCCATGAAACTATAATCATCCCCTATGGGAGAATCCTGCTCAGGTATGAGTCAAATTTTGAGTCAGCTAACTAGCTTATCTCTGTAGTTCTAAGATATGAAGAAAGACAAGGGAGAATATAAAAGAGAAGACATCTGGTGTATCATATGAAAATTAGAAGGCCATGATAAGGAGAACTGTCCCCTATTTCATGAGTACTTGGCCTCTGGAGCTCCGAGCCCTTTGAAGTAGGTTACTCTACCCTGGTGCGAGGTATGTAGAAATAGACATCACCCTGGTGAATGCTATTACATGAAAAAATATGTCCAGACACCTACCAACCTTTACTGCACATTCTGTAAATTTGTGGGGCATGATGAGAAGGACTGTAGGGCTTATGACCTCTTGCACGAAAGATCAAGATATACATATAGGATTCAAGGTGAAGTACAACAGGAAGGAAATGATACACAATTTAATTCTCCAAGAATAGGAAACTTCAACCCTCGTGGTGGATTCAGAGGAAGAGGATGAGGAGGAGGGATGGGTCGAGGTCGAGGTCATATCATTTGTTATAACTCCACACAACTAGGACATTTGACAAGGGACTGTCAGAACCCTTGTACCACTTGCATCTAATGCAACACATTTGCACATGTTATCAAATATTTTCTGTCACACACCCACTACCATAATCAAATTCTCGTTTATTTCTGCAGAATCAGAGCCCCCGAATTACCTAAGGAGGCCTAGCGCAAGCTAGCTCTTTCTCTCTCTCTGCTCCCATGTGATCATAGATCATTATCACAGGTCAAACAATTCATGGTGCCTCTTTGTGTTTCGCACCTCATCGTTACAGTGATGTCGAATCGTTCGACTCTGCAACCGCCGAACCCCGGCAGGGTTAGCGACTGGCCAATAGGGACACATCCCTACAGGGTTAGCAGATGACCAATAGGAATGGCCCTGTCGTGCTGTTGTGTGGAGTACAGGTGGTGAGAGGGGAAACACGAAACGATGGGTTGTGTGACAGGAAGCGGGTCCCACTTCACACGCCACACCATTCCGGACCCTCCCCCATTAAAGGTAGAATGGAAAGGGGGGTTTGGAATTCGCCTGAGCACCGTTGATCAAGGAGAATTCATCCTGACCCTTCAAGAGTTGCGCGTTTGATTCCAGACCCTCCCCCCATTAAAGGCAGAATGGTAGGGGGGCTCCGAAATGAAGCCTCACCTGTAGATCTGAGCAGGTGGACTCTGGCCATCCAGATCTACTCGCTACTTACTCTAATGTGCATTTGCACCCCAACTTAAAACCGGTATAGACCCTGAGATCCTCTGAAAGAATCTCATCCGTTCATCGAGACTTAACCACATGCTAACACCTCGATATTTATAAGTCGGGATTTATCAAGGCGAGAGCCTGACCTCTTGTTAATGAAACTCCCGAATCCCTGATTCCCGATTTCCTGAAATTGGTAATCTGTCGACACGTAGCCTCCCAAAATCGGACGATCTACGATTGCTCCGGGGTTTCCACCATGGAAAGTCCCGATCTCTTGTCACCAGGACTTCCGAATTTGTGATTCCCGATTTTCCGAAATGGGTAATCTCTCGACATGTAGCCTCCTGAAATTGGACAGTCCACGACTGCTTCGGGGTTTTCACCATGGAAAGTCCCGATCTCTTGTCACCAGGACTTCCGAATTTGTGATTCCCGATTTCCCTAAACAGGTAATCTCTCGACACATAGCCTCCTAAAATCGGACGGTCTATGACTTCTTTGGGGTTTCCACCATGGAAAGTCCCGATCTACTTCGGGGTTTTCGCCCCTATTCACTGGGGGTTTAACCCTTGAGTATCTCCTGGTAGATCCAATGGCTATCGGGTTTTCCATCCAAGATCTGATGCTTCCGACAGGTTCTTAACTTGTGCATTCTCCCACGAATTCCTGGACATGGAAAAATCAATGGTCTAGATGTTCTCCTGGACCTTGGGGATCTACGATCCCGATCTCTTCGCTACCCATGAAGACACAGAAAGATAGAGTGGTAAGGCCTTAACATCCTACTTTTTCCTACCAATCTAACAGTCATGGGTGACCATAGATTTCCCAACGGGATCTTGTCTGTCGATCAACACCTATTCAGGGTTAAGGCGCTTAGCATTCCAATTTTTTATTTTGATCTGATGGTTGTGAGTGACCACCGATCTCCTGATGGGATTTCATCCATCGATTTGATACTTATTAGGAATTTCTTAAGGCCTTGTGCCTTCACGCCCTTTCTCCAAGTTCTTGATGGGCTTTTGAGAAGGGTATCTCTATGGGGAAGTTTACCCAGGGTACTATCTGAGGCAGATAAGGGTATCGCTCTCTCGAGAAATAGACGTGAAGTCTGAATTAAATTAGTACGCATATAAATAACAAATTATGAAATAACACGCCATACTTAGTCTTTCCATTATAAACATAAAACTACCAGTACTGATCAAAATATCATACAGACATTCTTATACTAAAATTATTCATGATTTCACAGCTTATGAGTATAATTGTCAGATACATATATTTCAAGATGCCAAAGGCAAAACACTTATCAGAAAGTAACACCAGGGGTTATGCAACTGCTGAGAGGGGTGCTCGTTTCCACCCAACCGTAGGCTCAATGACTCCCAGCGGATTTACCACTAGCCACCCCCGAGATGAGACCACGATGCTGTGAGACTGCGTTTTTGTTTGCTAGTGACCAGGAGCGAAGGTTACTCTCCTTCCTCTCTGCTATCACCCACTCTGCATATCACCATAGTTCTCTTCCTCCCTTCGCGTCTGCCCCCAATCGCTTCTCCCCCACGCCTTATCCTCTTGCGAGGTTGCGTGTGGTGCGATTTCCCTCGCGCTACTCAGGCCTGACGGCTCTACGGATGGGCGGTTCACCTCCCCATCCCTCATTAATTCCTGAGGAGCCATCTACCTACCAGCCTGCGAGACATTAAATTCAGGGCCAGTGAGCCGCTTTTGGTTCTCCAGGCCAGTGAAGTCCAAATACTGTATTGATTTTCGGTGGAAGTTAATGCCACCTTTCCCGGTGCCTTCCATCGCCTCTCTGCAGCCATCGTGGTCTCTTTTTCAGCATATGCCCTCTCAGCAGTCCTAAAATATAAATTCATAACATTATTCACATTCATCGACCTTTTCCACAAGGTCCATTCAGATCACATATTCACATTTCTGAGTTTGCCACAGTTCATGGCCAGTCTAGTTATTTTTACAAACTGGGGGAAACAGGGTGTTACAATTCCCTCCCCCTTAAAGGAACATCATCCTCTATGTTCTTATCTTTTAACATGAATTACATGTACATGAGTAAACAAAATTGGATATGCCTGTCTCATGGCATCCTCCATTTCCCATGTACCCTCATTTGGGCCAAAATGTCTCCACTGCACCTTTATCTGTGTAATGGTTTGGTTTTGGAGTGGGGTTTCCTTTCTGTCCAATATGCATTGGGGTTATAGTAGAAATTCTCCCTCTTGTTCCACCTGGATCACAGACCAGTCAATTATATGATTAGCATCATGTACATATTTCTTCAATAATGAAACATGAAAAACATTATGTGCTTTTACTATGGGAGGAAGTGCTAGCCGATAGGCTACAGGTCCCACTCTATCTAGAACCTCAAAGGGTCCACAATACCGAGGTGCCAACTTGGCACAAGCTCCCATTTTCAGGGAACTCCTTCTGGGATTAATTCTGAGATATACATGGTCTCCCATTTTGAACTCTCTTGGAGTTCTCTTTTGGTCAGCATAACTTTTCTGTCGGTTCTGAGCGACCTTTAGATTTTGTTTTATCTGAGTCACTTGCTGTTCCATTTCTTTCAACATGTCGATTCCAAAAGAAATCCTATTTACAGGATTACTCCATATGACTAGATTATTACATGGCCTACCATAGAGGACCTCGAAGGGACTCATCTTTAAGGATGCTTGGTAGCCGCTGTTGTAGGCAAATTATACCAATGGAAGATAGTCTTCCCATTTCCTGGGTTGATGCATTACATGCATCCTTAACATATCCTCTAATATTTGATTCACTCTTTCTGTCTGTCTATCAGTTTGAGGGTGATAGGCGGTGCTAAACAACAATTTGGTCTCTAAACCAGCCATCAGTGATTTCCAAAAATTGGAAGTAAATTTTGTGTCTCTGTTAGACACTATCTCTTTCGGCATACCGTGCAGTCTGAATACCTCTTTCATGAATACCTGGGCGAT
>ML813455.1:4643-28380 GCA_009831015.1 Picea engelmannii | reverse complement strand
CCCCCCCCCCCCCCCCCATTAAAGGTAGAATGGCAGGGGGGCTCTGGAATGAAGCCTCAGTCGTAGATCTGAGCGGGTGGACTCTGGCTGTCCAGATCTACTCGCTACTTACTCTAATGCACATTCACGCCCCAGCTTAAAATCAACATCTATTCCTCACATATGATAGTCATATAGACCCTGAGATCCTTCGAAATAATCTCGTCCATTCATCGAGACTTAACCACATGCTAACACCTCGATATTTATAAGTCAGGATTTATCAAGGTGAGAGCATGACCTCTTGTTAACGAAACTCCCGAATCCCTGATTCCTAATTTCCCGAAATGGATAATCTCTCGACACGTAGCCTCCCAAAATCGGACGGTCTATGACTGCTCCAGGGTTTCCACCATGGAAAGTCCCGATCTCTTGTCACCAGGACTTCCAAATTCATGATTCTTGATTTCCCAAAACGGGTAATCTCTCGACACGTAGCCTCCCGAAATCGGACAGTCCACGATTGCTTCGGGGTTTCCACCATGGAAAGTCCCGATATCTCATCACCAGGACTTCCGAATTCGCGATTCCTGATTTTCCGAAACGGGTAATCTCTCGACACGTAGCCTCCCAAAATTGGACGGTCTACGACTGCTTCGGGGTTTCCACCATGGAAAGTCCCGATCTACTTCGGGGTTTTCGCCCCTATTCACTAGCAGTTTAACCCTTGGGTATCTCTTAGCAGATCCAATGACTGTTGGGTTTGACTGTTGGGTATCTCCTGGCAGATTCTTATGTACTTGCATTAATTTGATTAAGGATGAAAGATTTGTACATGAACTACAAAATTTGATCAGACAGTATGAGATCGATAGGGTAGACCCTCTGCTGAATAGAGCAGTACATCAAGTATCCAGAAAGAGAAGGGAAAATAAGGAATTACACCTTAATTCTCAGATTGGATACTATGACATAGATTACGTGGTCCTTGACTTGGGATCAGAGGTCAATGTTATGACAAAAAATACTTGGGCATTGATGAGAAAAACTAGGCTAATTTATTCCTTTATCAGGCTTAGGATGGCTAATCAACAGGCAGTAAGCCCCTTTGGAAGATTGGAGCATGTCCCTGTGGAAATTGATAGGGTAAGAATGTTTGCAGACTTCAAAGTGATTGAGATAGTTGATGATAGATGTCCTTATCCTACGTTGTTAGACATTGATTGGGATTTTAACAATTCGACTGTGGTTGAATGAAAGAAAATAAAAATGAAATTTGAAGGTGATGGCCTTAGGGTCATTATGCCTCTTGATCCTGATGAAGGTCTCAGATACACTGAACCCATCAGAGCAGAAGACCGTGCATACTAGCTAGAGAATATATATAAATTGACAGCAAGACAACATGATTATATTAATCCTATGATAGATGGGAGTTTAAGCTGGCGAAGTGACAATGCATGCTCATCAGATTTGAAAGAAGCACTAGAGAATTGGCAGAACAAAATGTATGAATTTTCTGCACGCAAGTGTGCTATATTGACTAGGGAAGTTTGCTGGATTGGCATAGAACTAAGTAATTTACCCACATTTCATGGTTTAAATCATTTAGAAACATTCTTGTCATAATTTGAAGAAATTGTACCATTACAACAATGACTGTTGGCACTGGACAAAGCCTTGAAAGAAACGCCATCAATATGGTGGAGAACACATAATAAGAACATCACGGAGTGGGTGCAATGCCGTACTTTGATGAAAATGCACTTTTCAGAACAAGTTGAAGGGTGCAAAGTTTGATAAACATGTCAAAGATGTCCGAAGGACCATGTGAGAAGTTGTGAGGAGGCCTAGAGCAATATTCCTCAGGAACAATGGGTGCATAAATTCATTAACACTTTGGACACAACGCCTATCAATTGGTATCTTCAAGAAAAACTGCGCCTCACCACTGCAGATTGGTATGGTATGACTCATAACTTTGTATCTACATTTTTATTTGAGATTAATTACCCCACAATAGATCAATATCTGCAAGTGGTAAGACATAAAGTATTTGAGGAGGCACATAACCTCCCTGTTGAGAAAGAAGAGGATGAATGGATTGTACCTCTTCAGAAACTGCAGGGCTATTACAATATCTATGCTGATGAAGACAATGATCCTAGGAATGTGAACATCATAGAAACAAAAGGAAAAAGAGACATAGAAGGACCAGTAATCAAATTACCTTTTATTGGACAACCAATCAAAATCAAGAAATTTAATATTGGGACAGAGTAAGCACCTAAGCTCACAAACATTGGAGATTATTGGGATGATTCCACTATTGATAAGATCACAAAACTATTTAATGAATATCATGACTTGTTTCTGACCAATTTCACTGACATGAAGGGAATTAAAGGGCCCATGGGAGAAATGAAGATCTCCTTGAAACCAGATGCAAGTCCAGTCAAACATATACCCTACAGATTGAATCCCAAGTATAAGCAAAAAGTCAAGATTGAATTAGATAGAATATTGGAAGCCAGCATCATAGAAACCGTTGAAGAGTCAGAATGGATTAGACCTATGGTGGTCTAAGATAAGAAGACATGAGAGATTAGAATCTATGTATACTTGAGGAAGCTGAATGATGCATGCCTACATGATCCATTCCCTACACCTTTTACAGATGAGGTTCTAGATAATTGTTGGCCCTTGACCAAGTTTTGGGATATTCTTGGTCAGGTTGACCTATTTTGGGACTTCAATAGACTTTCTAAGGAGGATGGCAAGATGAAGCAGAGATCACAGAATCTTGGCCCCTTTTTGGGTCCTTTTTGGGATGTGGGAATATGTAATGGGAATGGGATGTCGACCCATGAGTTTACCCATGTTTAGGCCTATTTTGTGATATATAAATAGATGCTTAGGCTAGATAGAAGGGGTGTGTGCATCTATATGATGTGAATGTATGCTAAGTGAAAGTAGATTCTGTAAGTGCTTTGTGAATGACTATAGGAGACTTGAAGAGCTAAGTGTAGGTCCTTGTAGAAGGTTGTGGAAGGCTTAGTGCTGTAACACAAGGAAGAAGGATCTAGCAAGCTACGCATATCTTCTGTCCTATGTGGAGTAAGTTTTTTGAGGCTCTTTTGTTGTAACCGATTGATTGAAGACAATAAAGAAGAAGATTTGGTGGATGTAGCCCCAGGGTTGGGGTGACCCACATCAATACTATGTTTTTATGCTATGTTCTTGTCTTAATGTGTTTATGAATCTCATGCAAAGTGCTTGATAGAGATAGATAAATATGTTCATGCTTTGTGCTAATGAGGTGTAAGAATGTTAGATCTGACTTCTATGAATGTCCTTAGTGCTTGCTTATGCTAGATCTGATCCATCTGTTCCTGATAAGTACTTAACTACATTAGATCATTGTGAATGTTGCGAAGCTCTATTTTATCGGTGAAGTAGACATTGATTGCATATTGAGGAACTGACGGTACTAAGTGCTCTATTAAGTATCATAATCACAGATCTGTGTCCCAGCTAAGGTTGCAGACACCTGAGTCTCACAACCACCCCTACCTCTACCTCAGGTGAGACTTCATCTACTTCACAAGTGTTGCTGAAAGGGACGATAGTTAGGGTTTTGTTTGTGTGCTATTGTAGCGTTGAACCCTAGGTCTGCCCCTGTGCCAACAAATGGTTCCATTATCAGGACTTGAAACTGTGATTGCTGGGAACTGAGAAAGAAGAATCTTTGTGAAAAGATTCATCCCGAAGTTGTGAAATCTCTGTGCATAGATATGTTGCCCTAGTGCGCAATATTCTACTTGATTTATAAAACTCCGTGCTAAAAGAAAAAGGCCCGATCTGAAGAAAAGAAGTCAGACCTGAAGGAAAGAAGCAAGATCTGAAAGCTTTATGCTCCAAGAAAGGTAAAAGTGTGAATTTCTGATTAAAAGAGGTAAGTTTTGAAATCTCTGTGCTCTGATAAAGGTAAGAATATTGAAAATTTTTAGATCTGAAAGCTCCGTGCTCTGTAGAAGTAAGATAAGTGGAAATTTTTGTTTCTAAAGTATGGATCTAGGTATGTTTAAAAGAGTCTCTCCTAGTTTGAAAACTAGGGTATTGATAGATGAAAGAAGGCTTGATATGAGTAGATATGATAAGAAAAGTGAAAGATATGTTATACCTATGCATAGAAAGAATGTTTGGAGTAATAAATGGATGCAGGATCCTAGAGATAATTTGTTGCAGGTTAGATCATATGCTCCTAGCGCATAGTACATGATAAGATGGGGATCATTTAAAAGAAAGAGAGGATTAACCCTCTGTTACAACTACATAAAACTAGGACATCTTGCTAAGGAATGCCCTAGAAGAAGACCTAGCTGTCTTTGTTGCAAAGCTATGGAACATGAAGTGTTGGATTTCCATAGAATGATTGCTAAAGTTTAAAGAATGAATTTGAACTAGGAAAACCCTAAGGCAGATCCAGGAATGGCAGAATCCCAGAAAGAATAAGAGAAAGTATTGTTACAGGTGAAAGAAACCCTAAATGACCATCGACATATCAACTTATTAGGGATATTCAAAGAAAAAGAATGCATCGAAGCAAGAATAGGAGACTTCGACATTGACTGTGTTCTGGATGAGGAAACAAAGGTGAATATCATGACAGAGAGAACTTGGGAAGCTATAGGGAAGCCTGCTATGATTCCTTCATTAGGAGGAATAAGATTATTTAGAGGAAAAATGGTAAACCTATGTGGGAATCTCACTCAGATACCTATGAATGACAATGGAACTTCGACAGAAGAAGATTTTGAGATTATTAAATTTATTAAAGACAATGCCCCATTTACCATGTTACTAGACAACCCTTGGATTGAAAGAGACCAGACCAAAAGGAAATAAGAATAAACAATGTTAGAGCAATAGAACCAGGAGCTAAAAGAATTCATGATTAGAAGGATCACACACTTGATTTCAAAACAAAAGAATAGATCGAAGCTATTTAACACTAGAGACCTAGATGTCGAAGTGGCAAGAGCATTAGAATACCAACAGAAGACTGAAGTACTTATCCCAAAAAAAGAAGAGGTACTACCCCTGACTCCTAGGAAAGAATTTCAACAACGCGAAGTAACTATGTTAGGAGAAGATAAGAATCATAATGGAAAAAGGCATACTGAGACGAAGCTCACTGGAAAGAAGGCTAGAAAGCTAAGTAAGAAGAGGGCTAAGATTGAAAAGTTACAGAAAGTCCCAGAGGGAACCTCACAGAAGGAAAATTTGCAAAATTTGAGCTTCTCCGGGATATCAGAACAACGACACATGGATTTGTGGCAATCATAGAAGTAAGGGTCGAAGAAAGAGTTCCATAGCAAGTAGTGCAACTTGAAGAATCTCTGTGCTAAGGAAAAGAAGTTCGATCTGAAGAAAAGAGGTAAGATCTGGAAGCTTTGTGCCCTAAGAAAGGTAAAAGTGGGAATTCTTGATTAAAAATAGGTAAGATCTGTAAGCTCTGTGCTTTGATAGAGGTAATAATAGTAGAAAAATTCTAGATTTGAAAGCTTTGTGCTCTGTAGAAGTAAGATAAGTGGAAATTTTTGTTTCTAGATTATGGATCTAAGTATGTTTAATAAAGTCTGTCCTAGTTTGAAAACTAGGGTATTAATAGATGAAAGAAGATTTGATATGAGTAGATCTGATAAGAATAGTGAAAGATATGTTATACCTATGCATAGAAAGAATGGTTGGACTAACAAATGGATGCAGGATCCTAGAAAGAATTTATTGTAGGTTAGCTCCTATGATCCTAGCACGCAGTACAAGAGAAATTGGGGATCATTTAAAAGAAAGAGAGGATTACCCCTCTGTTACAGCTGCAGAAAATCAAGACATCTTGCTAAGGCATTCCCTAGGAGAAGACCTAGTTGTCTTTGTTGCAAAGCTATGAACCATGAAGTGTTGGATTTCCCTAGAATGTTTGCTAGGCTTGAAAGTATGAACATAAGACAACAAAACCCTAAGGCAGATCCAGAAACTAAGTCTATAGCAGAACCCCAAAAAGAATCAGAGAAGGTATTTATACAGATGAAAGAAACCTTGAATGACCACCGACATGTTAGATTATTAGAGATCTTTAACGACAAGGAATGCCTTGAAGCAAGAATAGAAGACTTCGACATTGACTATGTTCTAGATTAGGAAACATAGGTGAATATCGTGACAGAAAGAACTTGGGAAGCCATAGGGAAGCTTGCTATGATCCCTTCATTAGGAGGAATAAGGTTATTCATAGGAAAACTAGTAAACCTATGTGGAAAGATCACTCATATATCTATGAATGCCAATCGAACTTCGATAGAAGAAGATTTTGAGATCATTCAATTTATTGAGGACCGTGCCCCATTTACCATGTTACTAGGGAAACCCTAGATTGAAAGAGATCAAGCCAGATGAAGAGAACAAGAAGAAGTTTTGGAGCAAAAGAGACAAGAGTTAAAAGATTTCATGACTAGAAGGATCACATACTTGATTGAAGAATAGGAGAATAGGTCAAAGCTACTTAACACTAGAAACCTAGATGTCGAGGCTGCAAGAAAATTAGAAGACTCACAAAAGACTGAAGTACCTATCTCAGATAAAGAAGAGGTGTTAATCCTGAATCCTAGGAAAGAATATCAACCATGTGCAGTGACTATGTCCAAAGACAATAAGAATCATAATGGAAAACGGACTACCGAGATGAAGCTCACTGGGAGGAATGCTAGAAAGCTAAGTAAGAAGAAAGATAAGTTTGAAAAGTTATAGAAGGTTCCAGAGGGAACTTTGCAGACAACAAATTTGTAGAATGGGAGCTTTGCCGAGATATCATAATAGCGACACATGGCACTTCGCCATGGCGAGGAAATATAGCCATTGGGACCGATATATCCATTCGACTGCTGCCCCGAATCGGTGGGAAAGCATTTATAGCTCGACACTAGACCATTGGACCGCGCCATAATGGACAGAACAAGAGTTAACGAGGCTTCATACCCGTTACAAGAGAACCGTTGCCGAATGCAAGGCCCTACCCCACAGGATTTCTGCTGAAGTTAGCTATCCAGTCCAAGCCTAACATCATGCCAAATACTCTCCACAGGTTTCAACCTTTAATGAAATTCAACGCAGACCACCATTCCATTTATATTACATCACGCGTCGATGAGCATAAGCAACAACTTCAATGTTACTACAAGATGACCGAGGAGGACTTAGAAGAAATCACCAAGGACTGGTCGGTGGACCTCCTCATTCTAGCAGACCCTGCAGAGATATCTGATTTAGACAGTCCATAAACTGCGTTGGATACACCTAGACCTAGAAAGATAAAGAAGACAGAAGAGGTCCATGAATTAGATAGTGCATATGTGAAGACTGCTTCCATCTCAGCAGAGAAAGGAGGAGATGGTGCAGAAGTTGAACGGAAGAAAGGCAAGGTTACACCGCCTAGAGACGAGGAGGATCCCTTGAAGAAAATGAAGGTTTCCCTGCCGAAACATTCCTCTCGAAAGAAAGTGAAAGCAACCATGAAAAAAATGCTGACCATCCTCACCTCCAACGACTTTGATTTCATCATAGCAGCCCTAAATGATGCTTCACTGGAGATAGCAGAGAAGAAATAAGCTAAGCAGGAGGAGGTGTTCCATTAGATTAAGGATGAGCTCTAAGGAGTGCAATAGGAAGTACAATCTAGTCACACAGTCTCCACTGCGCCTCTGTCAGCAGGAACATCAGAACTAGGAGATGAGCTAGCTCAACTCCACCGCATCGCTGATACAATTGAAGCTCACCTTCGACGAGATTTGGAAGAAACAATGCAAGCCACCTAGGCTTTGTCACAAGTACAGGGAGACTTTGTAGAACAACACAGTACTGCAAAATGGGAAAATATTGCTCTGCAAGCGAAGTGGGATGAAGAAAAAGCACAACTGTAGTAAATAAAGGAACAATTTCTCACATAGCAACTTGAAGTAAAGGAAATGGGTCACACATCACTTCACTCTGTGACAGTCGTAGAAGTAAAGACCGAAGAGCGAGTTCTACAATAGGTGGAACAACTTGAAGAAGTAATCCAACAACTCTAGCAGCACGTAGCAGACTTGGAGCTCCTCACTATGCCTGAGACCCCTCAAGATGTAAGAGACCAAAGGGAAGCAACTTCCCAAAATGGAATTGACAGACAAAAATCTCTTTCCTTGGAGTGCAAGCAACTGAGTAACCGCAGCGCCCAAACATATGAGAACCTCACCAAGAATCCAAAGTTATAGGCTTTAGAGTCACATCTCAAGGAAGAAAAATAACACACAGACACACTACAGGTGCAGCTGAAGGCCTTATCGATCATGGAGAGAATGAAGTGGTCTCAAGAGAAATGCAATGCTTAGCAACAGTGATCCGTAGGATCTTTTAATGACTTATGGTTGAGTTTTAATTTTGCATGCGTTAATTAACCATTTGATAAAACTTAGTGAAAGAATGAGGAAATAAGAGGAATTACGACAACCATATACACATTTGCAGATCTGAAATGAAATAAAAGACAACAAACCATAACACGCAGATTGATAACGGAGTTCGACACAACTTTGCCTACGTCTCCGGGCTTTGTCTCTGTGGGGGAGGCTTCTTTATTTCTGTTCAAGAGCTCAAAAGTAAATCACTGCAATGCCAAATGTCTACAAGACTGATCTTGTCATGTTCGTCCAGATCTTTAGAACCCTGCAAAGAAAATGGCATGCAAAATGGACGTCCGGAGCTCCCAGAAATGGCCCGACAGCGTCTGTTCCTCAAAAGCTTCTCTGCATCAAAATGACTTTGGCTTGGTTTCTCTGCAGCATAACTCTGCTCTGAATGCTCTCCCATGGCCTCAAACAGGCCTGGGTTATATAGCTTGGAAGTTGGTTGCTCATCTCCAACTTCCTCCCAAAATTTAGGCTCCATAAATAACCAATATCTCCCAAAAATGGAGAAAATCAATTAAAAATGGGCTAAATAACAATTAACACCCAAAAATTAGGCATAAAAACCCACTTTGCAACAATAATATGGCATTAGGCCCCTTTCTTCCAATGCGTGCCCCCTTGGCAGGGTCATATGGGCCATGTGGTCGAGCGCCAGCCCAAAGGGCTGTGCGCTGGCCCCCCTTTTCACACTAACTCCTGGTCGTGGCACATAGGCATACAGCCACGAGCTTGACCGTTGTATAACCGCGTGCTCCCATCGGTCGGCTCCAGGTCATATGGCAGGTGGATAGAACCGTGTCTTATGGCGGAGGGTGCAACCCCCGTCCAAAACTCCTGCGTCGGACTCCCGGTTCTATGGTCTATGGTTACATGGCAATACGCCGAGGGCTGGGGCTAAGCCCCGACCCTTTTCCCCGCGGCTTAAAACTTGAACCAAATTCAAATATTTTCTTGGCCATTTACATAATAAGAACCATGCGAGGTGCGGGTGGTTAGCCCAGCCCTGCGATTCCATTGCCTGGTTGGGAGGTCGGCGGTTCGACTCCTGTGCAACCCATACAACTTTTATATGTAACCAACAAACCATTCATGGGGTGCCATGTGGCAGCCCACGAATGGGCCACGTGACACCTTTACAACCAACCACATCATGCCATGTGTCAACTACCAATTGGCCCTTGTTCCTGCCACCGTACGTCTGCCATGTCAACCTGTCGTACTGCCATGTCACCTTGCCATGTCATCCCTGCCATACTACTTTGTCAGCCTGCCACATCAGCTGTTGACGTCATCCGTGCCACGTATCACCCTTACAGTGGTGACACGTGTCACCTCCGGATTGGTCCAGCTATCTGCCCGTACGCCCAGATCTGCTTTACATGTGTTGCCTCTTGGAGCTGCCATGTGTTGCCTTCTAGAACTGCCACATCAAATGTATGGACCGTACGGTCTGCACAGTCATCATGACACGTGGACTGTACAGACTGTACAGTCATCCCTTTTTTTACCTGTTTGGCTTTTCAGACAGAACGCGATATCTTCTCCATACGAAGCCCCTTTGACAAAGTAAATATACCACCAGAATTAGGAAGACGAGATGGACACAATGGCACTATTTTCATCGCATTCCGAGTACTTTCATTTTTGAGCATTTTTCAAGCCCTGTCACACTTCTAGATCTGATTTCGGATCAAACAGATCCATACGATTCAAAGAAGAGTGATGGAAGTTACTCAATGGCTTAAACCAGTGCAAGATAAGGTGTGACAATTATTCACAGAGGTTGAAAGCTGAGGAGCAGATCTAGAACAGGTTGTCATCGCTACAGAACAACGCCTAGAAGTGCCCGTGAATGATGCAGTGATCCAGGAGTTCACCAAGAAAGAGGCCATCACACAACAACAGGTCGAAGCAGCATGATCCAAGATCGAGCCCTTTGAAGTAGAACTGGTCAGATCAGAGTGACTCGGGACGAGTCACAATTGAGTGTTGGGGGCTTGTTGGCCCTTGACCAAGTTTTGGGAAATTATTGGTCATAGTGACCTATTTTGGCACTTCAACAGCCTGTCAAAAAAGGAGCGCAAGACGAAGCAGAGATCAAGGGATCTCGACCCACTTTTGGGTCCTTTTTGGGTTTTTGGGATTAAGTAATGGGATTGGGATGTTGGCCCATGGGTTTACCCATGTTTAAGCCTATTTTGTATGTATAAATAGAAGGCTAGGCAATGTAAGAAGTAGTTGAAGTCGAATAGGCATCTATGTGATGTATTCTAAGTGCAAATAGGGTTTTGTAAGTACTTTGTTCATGACTGTGAGAGACTTGCAGAGCTAAGTGCAAGTGGTTGTAACAGAAGGTGGAAGGATTTGTGCTATAATGTAAGGAAGAAGGATCTAGCGAGTTGCGTAGATCTTTTGTCCTATGTGGAGTAGGGTTTGATGGCTCTGTGCTTGTAACCGATTAAATGAAGATAATAAAGAAGAAGGGTTGGTGGACGTAGCCTCAGGGTGGGGGTGAACCATGTAAACATTGTGTTTTCTTGCTTTGTGCTTGTCTGGATGTGTTTATATCTTCTTTTGCTAAAGTGATTTGAGATGATTAGATAGATCTACTTATGCTTAGTGCTAATGAACTGTAAGAATGTTAGATATGATCTATATGAATGTGCTAATTGCTTGATCTTCTAGATCTGACCTATCTATTGATGCTAAGTGGTTAAATGTGTGATATAAATGTGAATACTACGAAGCCCTATTTTATCAATGAAGTGATTATTGATTGTATATTGAGATAAATTACACTACCACTGAGAGAGAAGGTTTAGCCATGGTGTATGTGCTACAAAAGTTTCGACACTACTTGTTGGGAGGACATTTTAAGATGTTCATTGATCACTCTGCATTGAAATACCTAGTCAACAAGCCAGTGTTGGGGGGAAGAATATGCATATGGATATTGTTATTCCATGAATATGATTTTGAGATTGTGGTCAAGCCAAGGAGAATGAACAAGGGACCCGATCAATTGTCTAGATTAGAGCATGGAGAGGAACCTACTAGTTTGGAGGATACACTACCAAATGCAAAGTTGTTGGCCATCAGAAAGGTTGATGATCACTTCGATGAGATAGTTCAGTTCTTGTCAACATGAATGGCACCTCGCGAATATACAATCATTTAGAAGAAACAACTGGTAGTTCATGTTGTAGACTTTTCACTTATAGCTGTACAACTTTATAAGATGTGACTTGATGCAATTCTGAGGAGATGCATTATGGAGGTAGAACAACCACTAATTCTAGCAGAAGCACATGAAGGCATCGTAGGAGGAAATTATGCAGGGAAAGAAACAACCCAGAAGGTTCTTAGATCTAGCCTCTGGTGGCCCACTTTACACAAAGATTCGAAGGAATACTACAGAGCCTGTGATGTATGCCAATGAGTTGGGAAACTCTCCAGAAGAGATGATATGCCTTTAGAACCTCAACTAACCATACATGCATTTGATAAATGGGCTATTGATTTCATGGGACCTATCAACCCACCAGGAAAGCGCATAGGAGATCGATACATCATCACTGTGACATAGTATTTGACCAGATGGGCAGAAGCAAGAGCAGTCAAGGACTGTAGTGCAACTACAGTTGCGCGAGTCATATTTGATGATATCAAAACTATATTTGAATGCCTGAAGATCCTTATGAGCGATCAAGGTACGAATTTTATCAATAAGACTATTGAAGCCTTGACTTAGGAATTTGAAGTTCATCATCAAAAGAGCACACCTTACCACCCAAAAGAAAATGGAACAGTAAAAGCTTTCAATAAGATCTTGGAGAAAATGCTGACAAAGATTTGCAGTGTGAATAGAGATGATTGGGATTTGAGAGTACCAACAGTGTTATGGGCACACATAACTACTTACAAGAAGTTGACAATGCATACTCCCTTTAAGTTGGTTTATGGTCTAGAATCAGTAGTACCTATAGAATATCTAGTTCCTAGCTTGAGAATTGCAACATTTACAGGTATGGATGACACAGGCGCTATTCAAGACAGGCTTGCGCAATTGATCGAACTGGAAGAATATAGGTTCATTGCAGGATTTCACCAACAGGTACAGAAGGAATGAGAAAAGGCCTACCATGACAAACATATCAAGAAGAAATCCTCTAAGCAAGGATATCTGGTATTGATATATGACAACAATTTCATTAAGCATCTAGGGAAGTTTAGGACACATTGTATTGGGCCATATGAGATTGCCTATGTTACAAAAGGAGGAGATGTGTAGTTGAAGACTTTGAATGGAGAATGGAAGGAAGATTTAGTGAATGGGATCTGGTTGAAATTGTACTATGACAACCAATTGCCTCACATCTCTCAGTAAAAGATTAAGAAGAAGGTTCTAGGTACCAAGCGCAGTTGAAATTGGGTACCAGACACAGAAAAGACAGTCTACACAAGGAAGGGAGGAACAAAACAATGAGCACAGGCTGCTCTGCGCAGTCTGAAGTCAAAGAGAAATAAAAGGTTCAGAACTACAGTGCCTCAGGATGAGTCACATGTGAGTGTTGGGGGCCTGTTGGCCCTTGATTATGGAAGAAAGTGAAGATTAAGGAAGAAAGGTGAAGTACGAACTACACGGAAGGCACATTGACTGAGATTGGGTCAAAGTGATCAAAGAAGCAGAAAAGAAGGAGCGAAGTAAGGGAAAACAAGCCGTTGAACGAGAAGATCGAGGAAGACAGATCAACAAGGAAGATGGATCGTGGACAACTCAACAAGAAAAAAAATCCACCAACAGATGCTTTGGAGAAACTCATGGGAAAGAAAGAAAGATAGGCTAGCGAAGCCCTGGAAATGTGGGTCAAGTTGACCTAGGGTTTTAGACACCTAGGGTTTTGGTATCTAGGTTTTTGACACCTAGACATTTGTCATTGTAATGTATAAATAAAGGTCTAGAGGACCTAGGATGGGTTGGTGTTATAACCCTAAGTTGCACCATACATGCTTACCTGGCATTAGGTCATCTCAGATCCCTTCTTTGCCAAAACACTGCTAAACATGTAAGGTAGCTAGAGAGGTAGTGGGGGGTCCTAGAGGGCCCATAGTGATAATAGTGGAGGTCATTCAATGTAAGGTGGACTAGGTCCACTATATTATTAAATAAGACCCAATATGGTAGTTAGATATAATAAATGGGTAATTAGATATAATTAATGTAAGAGGGCTTCTTAGAAGGTTTTACTTCTAGAAGATTCATCCTCTAGAATGTTCTTAGGAGATGATAGCACTATATAAAATATTTCAAGCAATGTAATGAGACATGAAGAAAAGTATTGTGTTTGGAGCTGAAGCTCATTAGGAGGAAGCCCCCTCGAAGAGGCAAGTGAACAGGAAAGGATCCCTTCCATAATAAGATCCATTGTACAGTGTTGCCCTACCCTAAGGGTTTGATAGTAATAAGAGAGTTTTTGCATATTGTTCTTCTATCTTGCTTTGTGAATATATTGTGTATTCAGTATTTGCGTTGATTATATCTTCAAATCTGGTATTGTTTCTTAACAAGTGGTATCAGATCACTTTCCTTGGCCAGAGTTGTGGGCAAATATTTTTTATTTTTGCAGATTTTTTTTTTCAGAGAAGAAAAAAGAGGGCCGCGACATTCCAGACATTTTCAATATATTTCTATGAAAAATTTGTAGAAAAGGTTTGTATATCTGAGTTCCTCTCAGAAAAACACCCATTTTGAAAAAACAAATCATCCAAAACGGAGTCCGGAAGGTCAAGATATTGAGGTTTTAAAATCTGCAAATTTTCAGGGTTTTTCTGTGGACGGCGGCGCGATTTGTTTTTATTTATGTAGAATTTGGAGGATAAATATTCCTAAATAAATTAAAAATATGAGTTCTTCTCACAATTTCACCCAATTTAAAAAAAAAAAATCATCCGAAACGGAGTCTGGGAAGTGAAGTTATGAGCATTTGAACTTCAACAGTTTTTAGGGTTTTTCCAGAAAAAGCCGCGATTTTCTACCGAAACTTATTGGGTTTATTTTTTGGGTTTTCAGATGGCTCTTTGTTCTCAAAACCTGAAAGAAATTATTGAATTATTCAAATCCCAATTGTTTCACACATTGGATGAGAGATTGAATGTGTTAGCACAAGGCCTCACAGACAGCCTCACAAATATCATCACAGATGGCCTCAATGATAGTTTTCGTAGTATTCAAGATTCATTGAACAACATGTAGGAGATATTTCTTATGCAGGGCCTCAGGGATGCATATAATCAGGAAATATATGCTTGGTATGATTTTGAGGCAGATTGTGATGATTGGTATATGGATAGTTGTCATTTCTGGGATGACAACCACTTCCATATTTTATTTGATGACTCTACTCCACCTTCTGCAGAGAACATCAATGTCCCAAATCAGGAGTTAGTTACCAATGTTCAGTCTGCATATTCTACAGTGGTATTATTCCTTCCAGATTCTGCTACGACCATTTTCCACTATGTGGATGGATCTTCTTATTTGGATCCACATGATAAGTGTCAGTCTTTGGAGCATCATTTGGAGTTTGTTATTGGGCTCCAAAATCTTCTTCAGAGAGTTCACATGAGCACTTGGATATGGGACCCAGGATTACAGTGGTGGTTGGACTACTTCAGCATGGTGGATTTCTTTTCTACATGGGACCCTGGTTCTTCAATCTTCTTCAACATTATGGTCCACAATTATCCATGGGACCCTGGTATATGGTTGTACATCAAGCGTTGAGGACAACGCTTTCATAAGGGGGATGGAATGTAAGGTAGCTAGAGAGGTAGTGGGGGGGCCTAGAGGGCCCATAGTGATAATAGTGGAGGTCATTCAATGTAAGGTGGACTAGGTCCACTATATTATTAAATAAGGCCCCCTATGGTAGTTAGATATAATAAATGGGTAATTAGATATAATTAATGTAAGAGGGCTTCTTAGAAGGTTTTACTTCTAGAAGATTCATCCTCTAGAATGTTCTTAGGAGATGATAGCACTATATAAAGGGGTTCAATCAATGTAATGAGACATGAAGACAAGTATTGTGTTTGGAGCTGAAGCTCATTAGGAGGAAGCCCCCTCGAAGAGGCAAGTGAACATGAGAGGATCCCTTCCATAATAGGATCCATTGTACGGTGTTTCCCTACCCTAAGGGTTTGATAGTAATAAGAGAGTTTTTGTATATTGTTCTTCTATCTTGCTTTCTGAATATATTGTGTATTCAGTATTTGTGTTGATTATATCTTCAAATCTGGTATTGGTTCTTAACAAAACAACTCTTTGAAAAAACTCTTTTATAAGGGCCCACACGCCCTACTCCATTACTGAATGTGTGTACATGATAGCTGACCTAAAATAGCCCGCGTGGACCGACAAAAGAATGAAAAAAGGAAAGTTTCCGATGGAACACACAACTTTGGGTGAGTTAACTGAAACTCCCGGGCATGCATGGCCGAGGGTTCATCCAAATACCTAGCTCCTTCTAGCCTATAAAAGAAGGGGTAGGGGTCCCATTTGGAAGAGGAAAAAGATAGCAAAGAAACTCTGCCCAATTTCATATTTCCATTGTCCCAACCCTTTAGCCATCCTTGTGCAAGAAGAGATACAAAAGAAAGAAGTTGGAGGACATTTGAAGAGGAGATCAAGATCAATATTCATGGAGCAGTGGCCGATCTCGACATTTGTAAGTTGATTCATTTAAAGTAATAAAGAAATGCTTTTTTCGTCCCACTTTATGAGTTCTTCATAATACAATAAATATATGTTTGAATCTCTAACCCATTAGCCCATAGGTAAAATGCATGTGTAGTTTGTTGCTTATTTTGAGTACAGGTCAGCTTTGAAAGGAGGACTGCTAACAAGTGATCAAGCGGGAAGAAGGATCAACATCGAACATCCGGAACAAGGTATGTTGGTTTAAACCATGTATTTGATGAAAAGGAATGAGGTTTAAGTCTGGGGACGAAAGTAGAAAGTATATTTCTTTTGGTCATATCTGCATGCATAAGATAACCCTATTTGCTAGTTCGTAAGGGGATTTCCCTCACAACAGAATTGGCGACCATACTGGGGAAGTATCTAGGGTTCCTGGGAGTAATTTTGGGTAGTTTTAAAAGAATGGTTTTCTTGCCTGTTTTTTCAGTTTCTGTAAAGCTTGAGCTAGCAGAGAGTTTGGTTTCCTATACCAGATGTCTCTGTTATTTGCTTGACTATGTTTTTTTGAGACCCACAGAGGTACACGCGGCCTGCATAAGGTCTGCACACATGTACCCACGCCCTACTCTCTTACAACCCGCATGTGAACACTAGCTGAAGAAGTAGCAATAGCGTGTAGAGTCCAAAATTTTTTTGAGGCAGTCATCCTCTTCCTTGTCAGGATCAAACATTCTCAGGGGTTTTCTAGAATTCTTTCTAAGTCTTGGTTGTTTGTAGTCTTGTCTCAGATTGGTTTGTTTTACGAATTTTTTCCTTATATTGTTTTATTTTTCTGTTAAAGAGAGTGTCCAAGCCTTCAGTAGATCCTAGTTATCAATATCAATGGTCTCTTCCTGGTTTGGATTGTCTGTTTTTAATTTTTCTCAGAGTTTAGAGATACACGTGGCCTATATAAGGTCATCCCGCATGTACATTCCCTTTGTCTCTATACAACTCGCGTTCACATGCTTGCTGTTAGATTATCAGTAGCGTGCTTGTGCATGATAGTTTTTGTTGAGGGTAAGGCAGTCATCCTTTCCCTTGATGAGAGTTATACCTCTCAGGTTTTTGAATCTCTGTCTTAGCAGTCAGTAACTTAGGATTAATATTAGCCTTAGCTTGCTCTTTCTAATTTAAAAGTTGTCATAAAAAAAGAATTTTTTAGGGTTTTAGACAAGTGTGAGAGTCATTTTTTAAATTGCTAGTGTGTGATTTCTTGAAGTGATTATTTGAGATCTGCAATTTAGGCCAATTTTTTTTTTCTTGGTTTTTTACTTGTTGGTATTTTTCCTTTTTTCTTTATCAACATTTAAATAAAAAAAATCTCTTTCATTTTCTTGTTTGGTTGAAGAGTGTGATTCTGCATTATTAGCCAGGGAAAAGTATTTTATTTCCATAAGTATTTTTTAGTTTACTTAGATAATAAGTAGCTTGTATTCGAGTGAAATTCATTTTGAGTTTGCAGTCCAAAATCTTAAAAAATTTTAAAACAATTTTTTTTTTTTTTTTTTGAAAAGTTGTTGAAATTTTGCATTAGGTGAAAGTTTTTGTTTCCATCTTTTTCTTCATTTTTTCTTTCGTCTTTTACACATCATCAGTTTCAATTTCATACCCCTTGACATAAGACAAATCTATAAAATTAACGCTAAATCTAAAATTTATTAGAATTTTATGTTTGTAGGGTTAACCAACTAGTTCAGGATTAGGGCCTTGGATTAGGTTGGAGAGGAAACTCTTCAAGGCCATTACAATAAAACATTGGAGTATGAGTTAGGGAGTGTCTAATTCCATTATCGTGAAATTTATCCGGGACACCCTCTAATACAGGGGATAAACACGAGGTCACGTGCGAAAAGGTAGAGGAGATAACCCCTCCAATGCTGGACCAATCGTAGTGGAGAACACATATAGAGGCCTTGTTTTGGGATTCTGTCGATTGCATTTGCCACGGGGCTTCGTGGGTATCGAATCCATTCAAGGTCCTCAGTTGTCTTCCAGACCACTTGCTTTCGATACCCTTGACAGGTTTTGGGCTCGATACCCTGCTTATTGTGGTCTAACCGACTTTCGACTGTACCCGCCTGGTGACTGTTCGCGCACTGGCAACCTTGTTGCCTATCTTTTTTAGGGACATACATAGGTGACTGTGGGGGTATACCATGGTATCTAGGAGAAACATCAGGCCACGCTTTTTAGAGTATACCCAGAGGGTGCTTCCGTGTTCGAGTTGCACTTGCACCGGTAATTTTCTCTAGTGTTGGTTGTTGTAACTATTCTTCCAATTAATTTAGTATTTGCCTGTCTTATCTTATAGGGACTTTTTTTAGTGTGTGTTACTTTTGATTGTTTAGAATACCCTAGAGTGTCTTTGATATTCTCACATAGTGGAGGATCACGAGCTTCGCCGGTCACAAAGGCTTCTTGGCCTGCCGCCGATTACACTGGAGCCACCCCCGCCACCACTAAGGCAAACGTTAGACCAACAAGGGTCTTTTGAAGCGATCGGGTCACAAGAAATTGTGCCTGACCAACATCTCGAGGAATAGACCATTTTGGACCTTGGAACGAACTCTCTTGGCCCAGTTGAAACCCCAATTACTGAATTCTTGGCACCTTTCATCGTACCAATTCATATTTATGAGCACCAGACAGTGTCGCACACAACAATGGAAACAAATGATGTTACTCCTTCTGGGAATTCTTCAATTCCCACTACGGTTGTCACCACAGGAGAGGTTTCACCTCCTAACCCACCATCACCGGTCCAATCCACCATGGTCTCGATGACCTCTACATCGCACAGTGGTCCAATCCTATCTTTGGCAGTGGACACAACCCCTTTCACACCAAGTGCGACAGGCCCTCCGTTCTCATATGGGATGCCTAGTTTGGGTACAAATCCTGTACTTTCCTACTTCACTTTACAGACTTCAGGTCTAGGGGAAGGGAGCTCTAGTGCTCCCCTGCAAGGTCACACGAGGGGAACTCCTTCTCCTTTTAATGCTTTTCCTTATGGAGGAGGTCATATACCTCCTTCATCCCCTTCACTCGGTGGCTCACATCAACAATCCGCCGTACAACCTACACACCATAGTTTATTTGGAGCTCGGAGTCAAGGACCACCTTCGCATAATATGCCAGTAGGTTCAACACCATTTTCTTTGATCGGAAAATTTGGTAATAATGCCTTCTCGTCAGCCGCTTTTCCAACTGGGGGCAATCCCAGTTTTGGACAACCTATTCCTATGCAGGGTACTATTCCTGCACAAGGGGAAAACCTAGGAACTTCTTCCACATCAGGGCCTTGGAATTCTTGGCAGGGATCTGTTCCCTCGTCCGGAATGTCGATCTGGGGTAATTATTTCCACAATCAATGGAACCCCGGACAAAATACTATGCCTATCCCCATGGGACTGACATGGGGCAACCCTTCCAAAATTCCTTCGAATGTAATGAATTCCCAACCATCTATGTCCTATTTTGGAAATCAACCGATGATGTCTCCACATATGTAAAATCCATATGCTGGCCAGGGCCAAGGTTTCTACTAGAATCCGGGCCAGCAGCCGAACTTTTCCTGGAAACCTGGTGCCAGTCAAACTCCAGGCCCCTTTTTCCCAGGTTATCACCAACAACCCAAACTACCTTTCCTGGTGACTTTGCACTTGCCAGATTTGACAAGGTTGTTGAATGACCCTATCTGTCATGATCCGCGTTGGCCTCCTATGTCGACAAAGTTTACTTCAGACATCCTAAAGTTCGAAGCCAAGCCTAATGAAGATCCAGGAGATCATGTGACTACCTTCCATCTTTGGTGCTCATCTAACTCGTTGAAATATGACTCCGTACAGTTGAAATTGTTTCAACGTACTCTTATTGGGAGTTCCACAAAATGGTACATTGAGCTCGATCGCTCAAGATACTCTTCCTTCGACGAACTGGCGATGGATTTCCTAAACCATTTCCATTTACCTATGAGATATGACACTGGCACAGAGCCGCTCACCAATTTCGAATAGACAACAATGGACCATATCTCTGATCACATCTGAGAATGGAGATGTCATAAGAGTTTAATTAAGGTGCCAGTCCCACCAACATTCCTTCTTGAATGGTTCCTTAAGTCTTTGGTCCCGTAGTTATCCAAAGACATCGCGACATCAGGAGTATTCTCTGAAGAAGATGCCATCATGAGGGCTCAACAATTTGAGCTCATCTATTCTCAGTCCAGTTTATTATACAACATCTTGCCAGATGCGCCACGCTCAATACTTGATAAAACTAGACAGAGAGCTGGACCACATGCCGATGGTCTTGTTGGTTCCGCACAAACAAAGCCCGCTGAGCAATTGACGAAGTAGTTGCAGCAGTTATCTATACAACACATAATGTCCAGCCAAACTACTACTTTGGCTGCTCCCCCTACCAAAATGTCAAAGGTACACATAGTGTAATTGACTAACCCAAAGGCCACCCAACAACCTGAAGGAAAGAAAAAACAATGAGAGAAGGGTAAGGGGGATAAAATACCTACCGATAATGCTAGCAGGGACAATACTGAAAAATGGAAGGTGAGGTATCCATGCAACTTGTGCGCGGAAGACCACCCGACCCATCTATATCCTCGATTTGCAGAAGCCCAAACGTTTGTGACACAACAACAACCTGCTGTGTTGACCAATCCCTTTCAACATGGGAAAAATCTAACCCAAGCCTCTGCAAGCACGAAAGGGGGTAGCCAAGACCCCCCTCTACCTACGAACAACCCCGCATCTGCGAATGTATATATGGTGAGGGGTGATGCTTTTATATCGACTAGAGCGCATGACTATAGTAAACCAAGCACTTCTAAGAAGGGTAAAGAAGCTGAACTCCCATCTCTTTTTCTACATATTGAGAAGACGTTGGGTAAAACAATGACATGAATTCCCAAAGGTGCATTCAAAAAAGATTCTCATAACCCAAATGCAAGGGCCACCCATAACTACTCTGTGGTGGAAGATTTATCACAAACCCCTTTTGCGATGTCCACTTTGGAGGTCTTCCAAAGCTGCCCTTCCCAGAGGAAAGCCTTGTTAACTACTTTAGGATCTACCGAGACTTGTAATCCTGGTACAATCATGCTGGATACAACCAACTTAAAACCTCGTCTACCTTACCACATAACATTTTAGATATTAGTGGCTTATCCCATGAAAAATTTTACTCGGAATATCTTCTGCACGGTGGTTGATGAGGGCGCCTCGACATGCGTTATGTCATTGGCATGTTAGAAGGCCGTTGGCCAACCTGTTTTGTCTTCGTCACCTACTCTCCTCACCACTTTCGATGGTCGTTCTTTCTGAACACATGGTATCATTCCTTCTTTCCCTGTGCAGTTAGGAGGGAAGATCGTGTGTGTCGAACTAGAGGTAGTTGATGCTCCCCTCGACTATAACCTCTTGTTAGGAAGGAGTTGTAATTATGCCATGCAATCTGTGGTTGCTACAGTTTTCTGGGTCTTGTTGTTTCCACATGAGGGCCAGATAGTGACCATCGATCAATTGTCTTTCTCTAGACCTGACCCTGCATTGGGGGCATCCACTGTTATCACTGAAATTTCGTCCACACATGGAGACAAGAACTCCGCATCGTCAACACAGGAATGAAGTCATTCATGGCACATGATTAATCCATAGCATGACAAAAGGGTCAAAAAACTATACAAAATGACCAAAATTGAAGGGTGCTTTACAGAACCGGGGTGCACATGCATATGCGCGTAACAACAATGTACAATGCACACATGCACGCACGATGTGCAACTATTGGGCGAAAAACCCGCGCACATGCTAAACGGTGCATTTATTGAAATTGGTCTGCCTGCCAACCACTAATGGATTAGCTCCCAAGTCGATTTGACACAAAATCTGAGCTCAATCTGCATGGGGGGCTGGTCAAAGACCTAATTGAGCCCTAAAGTGCACCTTTTCACACTCCAAAGAGGTCACATAAACACCCCATGCTAGGCTATAAAAAAGCCATGAATAACCATCACTTTCTCAAGGAATTCTTTGTATTGTTATGCTGCTGAGATTGCTAAGGACTCATTCTTTGGCAATAAACATCACAAGCTACATTTCATAGGGCTTTCCACCTCTCACTTGAGTGGATAAGCTTGGAGTTCTTTCACCCACATTCTCATCTTTTCTTTGCAAGGGAAGCAAGTTTGTGAGGGCCTTAAGAGCCTTCCATTGGAGAAAGAAGGGACCCAAGTCCCCTTTCTTCTTTGTGCCTTTGGATTTCATCAATAGATTAGCTTATACATTGGTGATATTGGTCCATTTGTACTTATTTTTCATTTGCTTTATGTGCTCATAGTTTTTATTTGTTTTAGTTTAATTCTTGTTTATTATCTTTGTTTTATTTCTCTAACCCTTTCCTTTTACAGCTGTCATGCCTAGCAGAGCCCAACTGGGCATGTAAGCACTCTTGATTTGCTCACTTAGTGACGAATTGGGTGCAAACAGATTGGCGACCGTACTAGGGAGAAGGTATCAATTCCTCCCTCATTTGGGCTTTATTTGCTTTCCTTTTTATTTTATTAACTTGCAGGTTCACAAACCGGCCTCTGCCGACCTGCTAACCAGTCAATTCACCAGAAGATTGGGAGAAATCCATCCGGATTTTTCTTCTCAGTTTTTTGACACAGGCGCGCGGTTATTCCAACCCACAGGTGCGCATTGTGCGCGCATGCGCCTGTGCAGCATTTTCTCTCTGCACGCATGCACTTTCTCCCTCAATTCAGCCAGTGCCCGTGCGCTCTATGCGCCTGTGTATGCACTGTGTGGCGCGCATTTGATCTAAATTTGACATTGTAAGCTCTTGGATGTGGGAAAAAAACATTTTCCTTCTTACGAATGATGATATGCATGCTCTAAATACTGCACCACTTAGACCCCTCAACTTATAAATGGGATAATCAAACAAACATAGGCACTTAGGTGGATAAAAATCATTTTCCCTTAGTTGCTTTTTGCCACATGGATGGCTTGCTTTGGTTTACAAATCTAAGTAGAACATCAATTCTAATCACATATAAACTCACATTTTGGGACTAGAAGTTGGAAGTAACAATCTTGAGTATGCTCTTCTCTTGCGCTATCAAGCGAACGTGAGAACCAGAAAAGGATTGCGAAAACGATCTCATCTCCCTTAACAAAAATTTCAAAACTTTTAGGAGAGTGTTCTCGGTCAATCTGTCAGCAGATGAGAAAAATAGAGACCGTTCTGCATGCCTTGCAGGGTTCACCAAGACAGAACATCTATAGCAGCAAGAGTGTTTAACAGAAAGCAGAAAAACAAAACAAAAAACAATCTAATCTAAAAGCTGTGAAGCAAATAACGATTTGGAAATAAACAAGAATATCAAACATGAGATAGGGAAGTCCACAATGGTTCCAGGCTTGATCTATTCAGGGAAACCAAAGTACACGCTGAGGGCAGGGATAAAGATTCCCCCTCCCTCCAACGG
>ML813454.1:233615-254969 GCA_009831015.1 Picea engelmannii | reverse complement strand
TGTACAAATATTGTATCTTCCAACACTTGGCAACACAATTCTTGGGTGAATGACAAAAAGTACATGGATACATATTCTACAAGTTTTGGACTACATAATTATGTTTTTAATAATAAAAATTAGAATTGGAAAAACCATGACCATTATACCTTCCTCATTGATCTTCACTTTGATTTGGAGATGAATTGCTTTCACTATCACCATCATGGATTGATACGCCATCACCTTTCATGAAGTGTTCCTGCAATGACTTAAGCTAGTCATTTGAAGCATCACTTGCTTCCGATGTTTTGGATCGCATCTTGGAGAATGCTCCAATATCCTATTCACCATAGCCCAATCCTAAATAACAAGGTCTTTCCACAACCTCTATGATATTAATGATACCTTGGCCCTTATTTCCAAGGCCCTTTCCTTCATATCCCATGTTGGTTAGCAATTTCAAACCTATACCTCTTGTATGTTTTTCAAATGAACCAAAAGAACCATATTGATGGGAACAATGCGAAATTGATGAATGACTTCCACTGCAAACCTCAAATATTTTTTCCGAATTGGGTATAGAAGGAAATTCCTTCAATTCTTCTTTGCTTTTGTTGTTCTTTGAAGATTTCTTTTGAACCGATCTCTTTTGTTCCAAGTAATCTTCATACAACACTTTCACCATCTCGACCATGGAAAAGAGAGTTTTTCTCATATCCTTATCATCTTGAGAAATTCTCTATGTAGATTCCATTTTCCTAGTAGTCATGCAAACTCAAAATCCAACTGTTAACTAGCTTTGATACCACTTGATCCAAAATGATCTTTTAAACGACAATGGTTGAGTTATTAAAGCATGAGATATTTTACCATTTAGGAAATTAATGAAAGAGGAAGAATGAAAGAGGAAACATAGCATCCATAAGATAATATATAGATCTGAACATAAGCATGAAGAACAACAAACGATAAAACACCAAAGTGATAGTGGAGTTCGACAATCTTGCCTACGTCTTTGGGCCTTTGTCTCAGTAGGTGAGGCTTTCTTATTTCTGATCGAAGCTTTAAATGTGCATCATGAAAGTGCCAATGGATTACAATAATGATTTTTTCATGTTCTACTAGATCTCAACAACCCATCAAAACTGATGACACTGAAAATGTATGAACGAAGCTCATAGAAATAGCATGCAAAGGTGCACTCCTCAATAGCTTCCTTGCATAAAAATGGCTTTGCCTCAATATTCTAATATCATTTATCTTCTCTAAACTTCTTCCCATGGATTCAAGAGCCTCTGGTTTATATAGGCTTGAAGTTGGTAACCATCTCCCAACTTCTCCCCAAGATCTGGCCTCAAAAAGAGCCCAAGATCCTCCAAAAATGGATTAAATCTCCCAAATTTGGCCAATAATCCATTAAAATCTTTATAATAAATTTAAAAACCCACAAATGGATAAAAATACAGGTGCAACCCCTTTTCCTCAGGCTCCTAGTCACCTGGGTGCCCTCCATGTTGCCCCGGGTTGGATGGCGTGCTAGCCCCCTTGATTCCTAGCACTCAAAATTCGGCCCTCGGTCGCGTGTATGGACATGTGCCCACACCTTAACCTTTCCATGCACTTAAACTGTTGTATCCCCATTATTTTATCCCACGATCTAGCACCCTAGTTGGCAGGCTAGCCCGACCAACCGATTCTAACCTCATACATTATGCGCCCAACGTTATATAGGTGTAGTCCGGGGTCATATGTGATATGACCGCGATCGAGGGCTATCCTACCACACATTTTGTGCCAATACATAAAGGACGGGGTCATATAAAAATGGTTGCATGGTAATAGTTTCGAACCCGGAGGCTAGGCTCCGCATATTGCGCCACACAGTAACCATTGCAGTGACAAGGTAGGGTAGTGTGGTAGTTTGTGCCGAGGGCCGGGGGCTAGGCCCCAACCCTATTTTCTGACGAGAACACAACCCATTCTCTTTAACTATAAGTTTCACACAATAGTTAATAAGAACCATTGCAGGTAGGCTGGTAGCCCTGTTCTGCCAAACCATTCGCCTGGTCGTAGGTCACACAGTCGACTCCCATGGAGTCCAACTTTTTCCAAACACTGTGAACCAATAGAGGGGTGCCACATGGAAACCCAGGACTGGACCACATGGCACCTTCACATTCATCCAATAAATTCCACACGTCACACAATCATTCGACCACCTGAATATTCCCAGTCAACACCTATCCTTGTTAGTTGTCAGTGCATTCAGCACCACGTGTCGTACAAACCTGCCACGTCATCCCATTCCACGTGTCTTACGGACCTGCCATGTCAGCCTGTGCCACGTGTCACCCTTGTAGTGGTGGCATGTGTCACAGTCTAATTGGTCCACCTGTCACCATCAACTACCCAGTCAGCGCCAATGCATCACTGCCACTTCACCTATACGGATGTACGACCTGTACAGTCAGATGCCACATCAACAATGTACGGACTATACAGTAAACATTTTTTTGCCTGTTTGATGAAATGAACAGATCATGATATATTTCGTATACAATGCCCGTTTGATCCCGTTCAAGTTGCGTTGGGTTCATATCAATGAGGCATACGCACACATTTGTTTTGAAGAGATTCTGAGCACTTTGATTTTAAGGCCTTTCTGAGCCTCATCTTGGCTCTAGGATCCATTATGGATCATTCAAGGGCCAATATCATGGTGGGAGGGAAATACCCCTTGGGTCCAGGCCTGCCAGGTTGTCTCTGGTGGAACATCCTCCTCACTCTCCGGTGTAATCGTCTGGTATATGTCTGCCCATGGATGGGGTCTCAGCATCCATCTAGTGGGGATTTATCCCTATGGAGGTCCGAGTTAATCATCTCCTCATGTGTACCTATCCATCGGGCATGGTCCTTCAAAAACATAAGTACGCTCTCCATGGGATTATAAGTCACAGGGATCATAGCAATGTCAATCACATCTAATAATCAAGTTATCTAAACATGTGCATAAAATCCCCCTTTCCCAGACAAGTTCGCAAAGACATTACGCTATTCTACAAGCCAGGTTTGGAGAGGGTTCCAAGACGTCCTGTTGGGATAATTCTCCTTATATGTGGGATGTTTCTTGTTAAAGCCAATCTAGGTCATGTAAGTGCATGAGATGGTATGGGGATGTTTGGGAAAATGGGTACAGTGATGACAGGGAAATGTATGGCTTTCCTATGGGTGCCTTTGAAGAGGGTTAGTTGTAGCTTGTCATGGGTGAAAATGTTTCCAAGCTCATTCAATTCCTTTTTAACTTTTTACCTTATTTATTTCTCTTTCAAGAGAATAGTTGGGGGACACTACCCTGGCATGGTGACCAGTGGTGACAACATTACCCACAAGCATTTCACGGAGATGAGAAGGTTGCCTCATGGTGAGACCCCCTTTCTCTTGGCTATGCCACCAAGAGCCACTACCCTGGCATGGTAACCATATGAATGGTAGTTTCATACCACTACATTCCCATGGACCTAATAGGCTAGCTTGTGATGAGCCCCCCTATCCTCCAACTAGGTATTGAGTTTATTTATTTTATGGGTCCCTCCCTTTTCTTACTGCGAAGCCTTTTATTCCTTTATCGAGGATCCCTGGGTGAAGCATCTGAAGGTTTTGTTCATTTGGATTTTATCTTTTTCCCGATACTTTTAAACCTTGGGCCTTTAGCCCCTTCTTTCCACAAGGCAAGGTACAACCCTTTCTAGCTTGGAAAACCCAATGCCCAAACCAATGCAGGGGATGTGTGAGAGGGAAAATGATGAAAAGTGATAAGTATGGTGGGAATGGGTGATGGCCTTTCATGAACCCACCCAGTGGAAACTCACTCCTAAGGGAACCAACTTGCTAGGGAATTATGCCATCCCTCCAGGTATGGGAAAGTCAAAAGGCATAATATCCAAGCACACATCATGAAGCAAAAGAGAATTAAATGGACACATTCAAATGTTTTGGGAATCAGAGTGACACATACCATGATACTTGGACTCATTACCTCATGGAGCAAGACCCACTTCTACCAAAGGACCAGGCCGATGGGATGGATGTTGTTGTTGCTGACAGGATGGAGGCACTGAAGAATAAATATCGGCCCTCCAAGTCCAGGCTCAAGTCGATATGGCTCTCGGTACTTCGTGTCTAGGACTTGTGGGCCTCAAGACATAATCTCCTTAATTATCCCTATGTTAGGGGATAATAGGTACCACATTCAGGGATCCCGCGAAATAATCCTTGATATTTTACACTAGAGGAGGTATATGTTTCAAAGGAGAGTAATAACTTTTCCTAACAATCATTCAACTATACTCAATTTAATATTGATAAATGAAACTAATATAACTCAGTCTTGATGTAGCACCCCTACCTCAACAGGTTCTTCTTGACCTCTTGGTCTAAGGATCGTTCTTAATCTCCCCTTGATCCAAAGTGGCTCTTCGATTCCCAACTGGAATATTCACACTTGTAACCACAGGTCCTTTTTAGGAGCTATGCCTGTGAAAACAAGCACTAGGCATGAACTCTTACCCATGTGACCAACCAATGTGATCACAACCTTTACCTGAAAAGGTGTTTTGCGAATCACGATTTCGAGGGTATTGGTGTGATACAACCCCAACAATACGCATCCATGAAACCACGAAACCTTATGAGGGACCTCTCCCCAAGACCATATCTGACGGTCTTGTTCCTTCTCCTCGATCGATGGCCACGATCGTGTCACGACTTTGCGTTTCGTGATATTGGGACTATTTATGTAACACCAGCCAACTACTCCAACTCTCGATTGTCGAAATGCCAAGATATGAACTCAAGAGATCAATGACTCTCGTTGATCCAGATCCAACGAATATTGCTTCTCATGGGCTTGTGAACGCTCAAAGGTTATCATCCTTGTTCTTCCCGCTGATCTACTAGATCCAACGACTCACGGAATTTCGATATTCCTCCCTCTGAGAAATTCCACATTTCGTTCATATTTTCAATGGCTCCAAGCCAAAGGACTTGGCGTCCTTTCTTCTGGGTTCAACCTCTATGAGGTGACTTCAACCTTTTTCTTTTCTTCAAATCCCTCGAAGTCTCTATCTCTTCTGAGCTTGGCTTCTACTACAAACTCAATAATTCCAAGGCTTCTTTTGTGCGCACTCCTTGTGGCATTGGCGACAACCTCTAGTTATCTGACGTCCTCCTCTTCTGTGCATTCCTTGCAACAGAAATCCTTCAACCCCTCGCTTGGGTTGGAAAATTATAAGACTTCAACCTGCCTGCGCACTCCTTACATGGCTCTTTTCTATACTCGCACTTATATTGGTATGAGAACAATGATATCTCTCCTAAGCTTGTCTGAGGTAAAACTCAAAACCTGTCAATGTACACTTTGCGGACTTTCACTGCACTCCTTGCAGAATCTCTCATAATGAGAAACAATTGAAACTCATTCTCTCCCTCTCAAAGACTTCATAAATTCAATCATGAAATCATACATACACACAACATTGAAACAAATGCATAACAGAGACTAGAATTAACTGTAAACCTACCATTCAATATATGTAATAAAATTCATAAACACCATGAAATTTGGATCAAATCTTCCTTATATTAATCCAAGTGAATATGTACATGGGTTCTATAACATCAACTATCTTCTTATAAACTCTTCTACAATCTTTTTTCTTCTATTCTCTTGCTCTACAACTCTCTCTCTCTCTCTTACAATGAGAATAATAATCCTACATTACAATACATGCGAGGGAGCTTTCTAGATTTTTCCCTCCTACAACTCTAGCTATATAATCAAAAATAAAAGCTACAACTACTTTACATTTAATACAATAAATGCCTCCAACAAACATATGAGATCTACGCTTAAGATCTATGTTACAATCCCAAAAAAGATTTAAGGGAAATTACGTCCCTCCAGCTATTACATTAATGTCTTATTCTTTCAAATTCAAAACGCTTTCAAAATGTGCGTTGGTGCATATCCAACTGTCCTCCGCTCTTGCGCTTGCTTTGATGGATTTCTTACAATGCTCCTACATAATACTCCTCTGGATGAAAAATTCATGAACTCGTGTTCATGAGATCCTGCACCGTCTGTCCATGTTTCTAGATATTTGCTTCATTTTCCCAACTGGCATCCTCAATCGCGTGTCCCTTCCATTTGAACAAATACTCAAAATATGTCTTTGTCTGGGTCTTTTTGCTAACTCTCTGATCAATGATATGTTTTGTCTGTGGCTTTTCAACTACAGGAATCTTTCTGACCCATTGAACTTCTTTCTGATCCTTTGATCCCTCTGTTTCGTCTACTCTATAAGGATACTAATCGACTACATTGAATATGGGTGATATTCCTACCCCATCAAGCAATTCTATCTCATAAGAATTTGTCTCAAATTTCTTTATGATTTTACATGGCCCTATCCTTTTCATCTTCAGTTTATTGTACATTCCCCTTGGGAACCTTTCTTTTCTTAGATGTGCTAAGACTAAATCTCCCACTTCAAACTGAAGTTCTCTCCTATGCCGATCTGCTCTGTGCTTATATTCCTGGTTGGAATTTTGCAACCTCTCTTTGATATTACTGTGGAGTTCTTTCATCTCTGCTGCAAATTCTTCTTCTCCAACACTTCTGAATTCACTCTGCTCTAAGTCTCTCAACTCAGATATGCCCCTTGGCTGCATTCCATACATTATTTGGAATGGGCTCTGTCCTGTACTCCTATTAGGTGAATCATTATATGGAATGGTCTCTGTCCTGTACTCATGTTAGGTGAATCATTATATTCAAATTATGCTTGCGGTGGAATTTGATCCCACTGACTATGATGTTCAGCTGCTAAACTCCTCAACAATTCCCCCAAACTTCGATTTACTACCTCAATCTATCCATCCATATGAGGGTGATATGTTGAGCTAAAAGATAAATTAGTCCCCATCTTCTTCCACAATGTCCTCCAAAAATGACCAACAAATTTGGTATCCCTGTCCGAAACAATACTCTTGGGTAAACCATGAAGTCAAACAACTTCTTTGAAAAAAAGATTTGCAATGTGTGTTGCATCACTAGTTTTCTGACATGGAATGAAATGTGCCATTTTCAAGAATCTATCGACTACCACAAATATGGAATCACAACCCCTCTGTGTCCTTGGCAGTCCTAACAAAAGATCCATGCCTACCACGTACCACGACCTCTCTGGTATTGGCAATTGTTGATATAATTCAGTATTTTGTCTTTTCCCCTTTGCATGCTGGAAAATTCTACATTTGTTCACGAATTTCTTGACATCCGTCCTCATCCCTGGCCAATAATATAAATTGTGCAGCTACGGAAATGTTTTTTCATGGCCGAAATGTCCATCCAATCCTACACTATGTTTTTCTTTCAGAAGATTCTCCCTCATAGAACTCTTCGGGATACACAATTGATTTCCTTTGAATAATAATCCATCCTGGATTAAGTATTCAATCCATTAGCTTCTGTCTCTCAGAACATGATTCTCACATTCTTCATAAGTGTCCTTGAAATCTGAATCATCTATGTACATGTCCTTCAGGCTATCAAAACCTAAGGTCTTCACATGAAACTCCTGCAGAATCAAACATTTCATGATCAATGCATCAACAACCTTGTTAGCAGTTCCATAAATGTGCTTTAAAACAAAAGTAATTTTTTGCATAAATTCAACCCATTTCACATGTTTCTAGTTCAATTTCTCCTATCTAGTTATGAATTGTAAATCATGGTTGTCTCTATACAAAACGAACTCTTTCAGAACCAAATAGTGCCTCCATTTCTTCAACGCCTGTATGACTGTATAAAACTCTTTATCATGCGTGGAACATTTCATTTTGGCATCGTTCAGCTTCTCACTAAAGTATGCAATCGGTCTATTGTCTTGGCTTAAGACTTCTCCAACCCTGAATCCACTTGCGTCACATCTCACTTGAAATGTCTTACTGAAATCTGGCAGAACTAGAACTGGTTGTCCAGTTATCTTCTCCTTCAAAAACTTAAAAATTTTCTCTGCTTCCTCTGTCCAATGAAAATATTTATGTCTTTTTTTACTGTGTCCATCATTGGTGTAGAAATTCCACTAAAATTTCTGATGAACTTCCTATAAAAATTGGCTAGTCCATGGAAGCTTCTAACTTCAAAGATATTTCTTGGCGATGGCCATTCCTTGATTGCTTTTACCTTTTCCGGATCCATATTCAACTCATTCCAAGAGATCACAAACCCCAAATAAATGAGTTGTTTCTTCATGAAAGATGACTTCTTCAGATTTATCAACAACTTCTCTTGTTGCAACCTCCTCATTACTAGAGTTAGGTGTTTCAGATGTTCTTCTCCAGTCTTACTGAAGACCATTATATCATCAAGATACACAATTACAAACCTTCTAATGAAATATTTCAAGACTTCATTCATTAACCTCATGAAAACACTTGGCACATTCATCAAACCAAATGGCATGACAAGCCATTCGTATAATCCTTCATTTGTCTTGAATGTTGTCTTCCATTCATCACCTTCCCTCATTCTAATTTGATGATATCCTCTTTTCAAATCAATCTTTGAAAAAAACTTTGTTCCACTCAAGCAATCCATCAAGTCATCCATCTTTGGTAAAGAAAATTTGTACCTGATGGTGATTTTTTTTATAGCCCTCGAGTCTGTACACATTTTCCATTCACCGTCCTTCTTTAGACTTAACACTGTTGGTACAGAGCATGGACTCAAGCTTTCTCTAACCAACCCCTTATCCATCAAATCCTGGACTTTCTTCTTGACTTCTTCATTCTCCCACAGCGTCAATATGTACGCTTCTTTGTTTGGTAAACCTACCCCTGGTATAAGGTCAATGTGATGACTTATACTTCTGATAGGTGGAAACGAACAAGGTAAATCATCCACCACTATATTATCAAATTCCTCCAGCATTTCCTGAATTTACTCCAGTAGATCATCTATCAAAGTATTGGTCAAAATGACTCTAGGTTTTCTCACCACAACAAACTGCATGTCTTCTTTTTTCTTGACTTCCTCCAGAAGTTCCTTCCCACTCATGAGAAGTATAGTGTTTCTTTCTTCTGCTTTCACCTTCTTGTCTTCGATTGCCAGTAACATCTTTGTCCTACCATTCCTCTCTAAGGTGTATGTGTTCTTTCTCCCATCATGAACAACATTTCTATAATATTTCCACGGTCTTCCCAACAAAATATGACAGACATCCATGGGAATAACATCACATAACATCTCATCTCTATATCCCCCTATCTTAAATTCAACTAAACAATGTTTAGTGACAGTTACCTGGTGTCCCTTTTTCAACCATGAAACCTTATATGGGCTTGTATGTGCAACTATCTCCAATTCCAACTTCTCCACCATTTCTATGGATACTAGATTATCTGTGCTTCCACTGTCCACTATCACCTTGCATACCCTATCCTTGGTCTTGCAAGCAGTTCTAAACAGACTGATACTCTAGACTGGATTCTCTGCCTCTTTCTCTGGTTTCAAGAGAATTTTCTTCATCATTAAGGATCTTTTGCCTTCTGCATCTTCTGCCTCAACATTTCTCCTCCGTGCTTCTGAAATGTGAGCTTCGCTTCCTCCATCTCTTTTTCTATTTGGACATTCAAAAGATTTGTGTCCGATCTTTCCACAAACAAAAAATTTTATCTCACCACCTGATCCATATTTTATGAGAAGAACGAAATGACTACAGATTATTAACAGGTGCTTGACACAAAATAATAGAGATACAATAAAATTGGTTTTCTATTCAATAAGGAAATAAGCTGAAACTGTAAAATGCAGCGGAAACAAGCTTGTTGGAATGGTGGTGGCTTATCTCTGAGAAGAGATGTGATGGATACATTCATTCACAAGAAGATGATTACAATGAGGCTCTTAAGGCCTTTTTACAATAAACAGGAATTCCAAAAACCCTAGACATCCAAAAACCTAACCCTAGGAGATGAAGCACCAAAAGTCATGTGGGCCCCGTCTAGGTAAGTTAGTACATCAAATTCCTGGGGTCGTAACTTTTGCATACGATCTTCGTTTTAGGCATATGATAGCCTGTTGGAAAGGTATCGTCGAGGATATTATTTTTGGGGGATCAATCATGCCTTTGGATATCATTGAGAATCTCTATCCCAAAAAACCTTCATTTAGGCCCTCAAAATGGCCCCAAAAGTTAAAACTGCTAAAAATAGTAAATTGCCAAAATTGCCAGAAAATTGTTTTGAGACAGTTGGAAAAGGTGGGTGGCCACCGATATCCACCTATATCAATCCTCCCTCCTTAGGAATAAATTGTCTCCATTGCGTTGATTTCTCCCATCAGATGAGGAAATTTTTGTTCAATTTGGCCCCGGGTGAGCCACTTGCCTTGGTGCAGGAGTTGCCCTGCTTTGATGACTAGATAAAGTTGGATCCTTTGTTGTTGAGTTCCCTTGATTTGTGTGTCCAAAATATGATCGTTGGATGCCTTTTGTATGAATTTGGGGTTGATCTCTGTTGGTGTCATCTATTTTTCTACGTCTGAGGTGTCCAATAATGGTGGTAAATAAGGGCGAAGGAGATCCATGTTGAACACTGGGTGCAGGCCAAAGAAAGGAGGAATGTTGAGCTCAAAAGAATTATCCCCCACAGCCTTGGTGATGGTGTACAACCCATAACAGAGTGGGTGAATCTTCCTATGGGGTCCTGTAAGGCGTTCTTTTTGCAAGTGTAGACAAACTTTGTCGCCCACCTGAAACTTATGTGGCACCCGATGTTGATCATGGCGCTGCTTGTACTTGTCATTGGACTTCTATAAGATATCATGAACCTGTTGGCGGATGTGCTAGATCTGCTCAATGAACCAGGTGGATTTTTTAGCTTCAGTTGGAGTAGGAGATGAGTCGGTCGAGGTGACCGCAAGGGGAAGTGCAACATCTATGGGACCCAATGGTTGGAATCCCAACCCCACCTAAAATGGGTTGTGGTCGGTTAAGCTATGTAGGGCTTGGTTGTAGCTATGTTGGACATGGGGAAGGCTCTCATCCCAAGTTTGAGGGTGCTTTGAATTATACAAGCGAAGGATATGCACAATCATTCGATTTACGACCTCGGTTTGGCCATCTGTCTGGGGATGGAAGGTCTTGGATTTGGTGAGCTTGGTGTCCAACAGTGACCAAAGGCTCGACCAGAATGTGCTGAGAAATCAACTATCCCGATATGAGACAATGGTTTGTGGGATTCCAAAATGTACCCAGACTCGTTCAATGAAGCCCTTGGCAGTGGCCTCTACTGTGATATTCTTCTTGCAGGCAACCAAAATTGCCATCTTAGAAAAGCGATCAACAACCACAAAAACACATTCATTTCCCCGCTTGGTGGATGGGAGGCCTAACATGTAGTCCATTGAGATGGATTCCCATGGCCTGTCAGGAGTAGGAAGAGGGGTGTTCAGGCTTAGTGGTTGGTTTGGAAATAGCATAGGCAGTGCAAGACCTGATATACTTGTTGAACTCTTGTCGAAGTTTCATCCAGTAGAAATGTTTCTGTAGCATCACCACTGTATTTTTGACTTCAAAGTGTCTTTCCACCTGGCTGTAGTGGGCTTCTCAGATCAACTTCGCTTGCTCTCTTGATGGAACACAGATATGGCCCAAATGACACATCAACCCATCCTGAAGATGAAAATTATCGACAACTACGTTTGCACCCAACATTTGGTAGGTGGTGGAAAAGTCTGGATCTGTCTCATAGAGTTGGGGCCATCCAGAGTTCTCATGGCCGCAGGAGTCTAGCACCGTGGTGAGTGCCACGACTGGAAATCTGTTGAGGAAATCGATGACACGATTGGTGCTTCTTGTTTTATACTTGATGTTGAGGTGGAATTGCTGCAAGTATGTGGACCACTTTTGATGGTGATCATTCTGCAATTTTCCTTGAGTCTGCATGAACTACAGTGGCTTATGATCAATGTGGATGATTGTCTCCTTCCCAAGAATGTAATGTCTCCACTGGCGGCAGGCTTTCACAATGGAGTACATTTCTTTGTCATAAGTAGGGTACTTACGGAAAACATCTGATAGTGTCTCACTATGATAAGCCACATCGTGGCCATGCTGAGTGAGAAAAATTCCCACCGCATAGTTTGAAGCATCTGTCTCGATCTCAAAGAATTGTTGCAGGTTTGGTAGTGAAAGTACTAGGGTTGAGCACAAGCGTTGCTTCAAATCATTGAATGCTTGTTGTTGGGACCGCCCCCACACAAATTTCACCTTACCACCAGCCCTGGTTATTTGGCTGAGGGCCCATGCAATATGGGAGAATCCCAACACGAACCTGCGGTAGAAATTGGCAAGACCCAATAAGCTTCGAAGCTCAGTGAGTGTGGTTGGGGCTGGCCAGTCATGGATGATTTGGATCTTGGTTGGATCCACATGTACGCCATGTTGATCAATTATGTAGCCCAAGTAATGGACCATGTCCATTCTGAAGGAGCATTTTTCCAAGTTGGCATATAGCTTGTTTTGTTACAAGGTGTGCATAACCTGCTGAATATGTTGCAAGTGTTCGGCTCAAGTCTTGTTGTAAATGAGAATGTCATCTAGATACACCACTACAAAATTATTGGTGAATGGTCACAAGATATCGTCCATCATCCTCATGAAAGTGGTTGGAGTATTTTTCAAACCAAAGGGCATGACCAACCATTCAAAAAGGCCTTCCTTTGACTTGAAGGTGTTTTTCCATACATCTGTCTATACTATCGGGACCTGGTGGTAGCCAGAATTCAGATCAATATTACTAAAGTATTTGGCCCCCATGAGTTGATCAAGGAGGTCGTCGAATCGGGGAATCGAGTACCAGTTTCTGACTGTGATTTTATTCAAATCCCGGTAATCAATGCAAAGTCGCCAGGTTCCATATTTCTTCTGTACCAACACAATTAGGCTCCCACAAGGTGATGAGCTAGGATGGATGTGCCCCTTGTGGAGCAGTTCTTGGATCTGTCACTTGATCTCCTCATTCTCTAATAGAGAGCGACAATATACTGGCCCATTGGGAAACGGTGCATTGGGGGTTAGATCGATGGGGTGCTTGACCTGGTAGTGCATAGGTACCCTGGTAGGTGAGGAGAAGATATATAAGTATTCTTCCACGACCTTATCTACTTGCTTCTGCTGTGTGGAGAGGTTAGTCGCAGAGACCTTGGATGTGGCTGTGATCTTTCGCTTACTCTGAGAGGGAATCACAAAGAAGACAAAATTCCCCATTTGAGAGATGACCTTCCTGCATTTCTTAGCAGAGATCAAGGAAATAACACTAGGTGGGACTGCCTTGGGTATCCTGTACAATTTCCTGTTCAAAGTAATAATAACACTACGAGGCCTAGACTCATATACAACATGACATTTACATAAATAAGGTTGGCCTAAAATAACATCACAAACTTCGAGAGGAGAAACATCACACAATACCTCGTCTTTGAAGGGCTTGATTTCGTATGGTAGTCGGCACTGTTGGCTGACGTGAAGATCACTCCCTTGGCGGAGCCATCCAATGGTGTAGGGTTGTGGGTGTGGCGTTGTCGGCAGGGCCAACCACTTGATGACCTCTACTGAGATGAGTTTCTTCTAGCTACCACTATCGACGATGAAGTGCAGCGGGGTGCCTTTTAACCACATCTATGAATGGAAGAGGGGTTCTCCTTCTTCTAGCTCCTCTGGTTCACCAGGTTGGTGCTTGGTGGCATCAATGGTGGCACTGGGTTCTACGTCAATGATCTGTCTTCCCCTTTCTGGTTCTGGCTCAGAGTCTGAACCCGCATCTGATTCATAGGATTTCACTTTGGCCACCAGCGACTGCTTTGAGTGGAAATCAACAGTGTTATGCCAAGGGCTCTTATGGAAGTCGCACCACTTCCCAATATATTTATTTGTCTTTCTGGTGTCCTTTGCTTATAGCTTGGACTAGTTTTCCTGATAGTGTCCATCTATTTTCTATCCTTTATTATGTGGGTTGGGGCTTCCCTTTCCTGGCTTTTGTTGTGAGGGGTTTCCAGGCCCAAATTATCACGTCTTTTGTTTGAGCTTCTGCTCGATTTTGACGGCATATTGGTAGTCCGCACCCAAGGATGAGATGTCTAGAAATTCCATTTCGGTCTGGATGTATCTATGCAGAGTGCCATGATACTTGAGCACCAGATGTCACTTTGAATCTTTGATACCCATCTTGGTGCGCAAGGTATGAAATATATTTGTGAAATCTGGCACTGCTTGGTCTCTTTCTTGCCGCAGTGTGGTCCATTTGGTATACAAGTCATCATAACTTCTGACAAGGTAGTATTGTTCCTTAATAGAATCATTGAAGGATTCCCAGGTGGCCATGACTATAAATAATGAGGGTTCCTATGTCTCCTTTTTTCTCACAAAAATTTTCCCATGAATCTTTGACACGGGGAATGGATTTGAGGAGCGCAAAAGTAATATTTTCTCTATTCAAAAAGTTATGGACAAAAAAATACCCTTCTAGTAGATTCAACCAGTTGTCTACATCATCTACGTCTATCTGACCTTTAAATATAGGAATATCAAAGTTTATTTGTACCTTGAAGGGGGCGGCGCCTCCGCTTGAAGAAGATGTGTCATATGTTGGTAGCCGCCGAAGGATTTGCACGAAACTATCCATCATCTCATTCCTTTGTTACGTGAGGGCTTCCTCAATCAACATTTTGAAAGGATCTCCTGTCCCGTCATATTTATTTTCTCCTGCCATGAGAGGTCGCTCATGCATGTGAGAGCTTTTGTCCTCAAGAGAAACAAGCTCGAGACCCAACTCTTTGTACTCTGACCTCGTTGGGGACATGCATTAAGACGATAAGGAGCAGACCGCTCTGATACCACTGATCCAGATTTTATGAGCAGAATGAAATGACTACAGATTATTAACAGGTTCTTAACACAAAATAACAGAGATACAATAAAACTAGTTTTCTATTCAATAAGGAAATAAGCTGAAACTGTAAAATGCAGTGGAAACAAGCTTGCTGGAATGGTGGTGGCTTATCTTTGAGAAGATATGTGATGGTTGCGCTCATTCATAATAAGATGATTAAAATGAGGCTTTAAAGGTCTTTTTACAATAAACTGAATGCCAAAAACACTAGACATCCAAAAACCTAACCCTAGGAGATGAAGCGCCAAAAGTCATGTGGGCCCCGTCTAGGTAAGTTTGTACATCACCTTCCCAGGGTCATAACTTTTGCACACGATCTATGTTTTAGGTGTATGATAGCCCGTTGGAAAGGTATCTCCTAGGAGATTCATTTTGGGGGCTCAATCGTGCCCTTCAACTATATGTGGAAATCTCTATCCCTAAAAACCTTCATTTAGGCCCTCAAATGGCCCCGAAAGTTAAAACTGTTAAAAATAGTAAATTGCCAAAATTGCCAAAAAATTGTTTTGAGCCAGTGGAAAAGGTGGGTGGCCACCGATATCCACCTAGATCACCACCTCTACCTATGCCTCTTCCTCTTTCTCGCGTAAAAGTTTTCTTATCGGCATATTGTCATCCCTATGAACTTCCTCCTCTTTCTGGGTGATTATGAGGTTTCTTTTTTTCATCTTTGGGATTATGTACCCTGTCCTGGGAAATTGCTTTGCCTCTGCTCTGACTTCTACCTCTGCCCCTTTGACCTTTCTTTTGGGCCAATTTTTCTTCTTCCTTCAGAGAAATCTGATAAGCATCTTCCACATTTCTGATTGTCACCATGCTCAACTCATCCTGAATGTCATATCTCAAACCATTCATGTATCTGGCGAACTTTTCATCATCACTCTCATGATGACCAACTCTAACTTTTAGTCGATAAAAATCTTCAGTGTATTCCTTCACTGCCATCCCCTTCTGTCTCAAATTCTACATTCTCCGAAACAAGTTAATTTGATAGTCTCTGGGTATAAACTTGGCTTTCGTTTTTGCGACCATCATATCCCATCTTTTGATTATTTGCTTGTCTTTGCAACACCTGTCAACCTGCATCTCATCCCACCATAGTATTGCATGCCCTTTCAATCTAGTGACAACATTTTTTACTTTCATAATCGAAGTATTTATCCAGAGCTCTAAACCAATCTAGCAACTCCTCAATGTCTAAGTTGCCTTCATACATCAGGATGTCCATTTTTGCTCTGGCCAGTATTCTTGCAACAACTCTGAATAGAGGTTCTTCTGTAGCGTCTTCGGCTACAACTTCTTCTTCGTCTCTAGCCTCATTTTCACTTTTGGCTTCACTGATATCTCCAGTATCAATAGCTCATCTCTATGATGTCTCCATAGCATCTAATCGAGCACAAAGTTCTCTCATTTCCCTTTCCCTGACTGGATCGGGCATTGGTCTGTCTTGACATCTTATGGGTGGAATTGTTCAAATCTTCTCTTTACTACATAGATTCAAAACCTGGCTCTAATACCACCTGACATAGCACCCCTACCTCAACAGGTTATGCTTGACCTCCCAATCTAAGGATTGTTCTTAATCTCCCCTTGAGCTGTAATGGCTCTTCGATTCCCAACTGGAATCTTCACACTTGTAACCACATGTCCTTTTTAGGAGCTATGCCTATGCAAACAAGCACTAGGCATGAACTCTTACCCACGTGACCAACCAATGTGATCAAAACCTTACCTGAAAAGGTATTTCACGAATCGTGATTTCGGGGGTATTGGCGTGATACAACCCCGGCACTACACATCAACGAAACCCAAAAACCCGATGTGGGACCTCTCCCTAAGACCATATTTGATGGTCCTATGCCTTCTCCTTGATTGACGACCATGATCATGTCACGACTTTGCATTTTGCGATATCAGGACTATTTGTGTAACACCAACCAACTACTCCAACTATCGACTCTCGAAATGTCGAGATCTGAACTCAAGAGATCAACAAATCTCGTTGATCCAGATCCAGCGGATACTATTTCTCCTGGACTTGTGAGCGCTAAAAGGTTATCAACCTTGTTCTTCTCACTGATCTACTAGACCCAATGGCTCACAGAATTTCGGTATTCCTCCCTCTAAGAAATTCCACCATCCCTTCAAATTTTCAATGGCTCCAAGCCAAACGACTTGGCGTCTATTCTTATGGGTTCAAACTCTGTGAGGTGACTTCAACCTTCTACTTTTCTTCAAATCCCTCGAAGTTTCTATCCCTTTTGAGCTTGGCTTCTACTGCAAACTCAAGAATTCCAAGGGTTCTTTTACGCGCACTCCTTGTGGCACTCGCGATAACCTATGGTTATCTGACGTCCTCCTCTTATGTGCACTCCTTGCAACATAAATCCTTCAACCCCTCGCTTGGGTTGGAAAATTATAAGACTTCAACCTACCTCCACACTCCTTGCACGACTCTGTGCTATACTCACACTTTTGTTGGTATGAGAACAATGATATCTCTCTTGAGCTTGTCTGAGGTAAAACTTAGAACCTGTCAATGTCCACTTTGCGAACTTTCACTGCACTCCTTGCAGAAGCTCTCAGGACGAAAAACAATTGAAACTCATTCTCTCCCTCTCAAAGACTTCATACATTCAATTATGAAATCATACATACACACAGCATTGAAACAAATGCATAACAGAGACTGGAATTAACTGTAAACCTACCATTCAATAGATGTAAACAGAATTCATAAACACCATGAAATTTGGATCAAAGCTTCCTTATATTAATCCAAGTGCATTTGTACATGGGTTCTATAGCATCAGCTATCTACTTATACACTCTTCTACAATCTTTGTTCTTCTATTCTCTTGCTCTACAACTCTCTCTCTCTTACAATGAGAATAATAATCCTACATTACAATACATGTGAGGGAGCTTTCTAGAGTTTTCCCTCCTACAACTCTATCTATCTAATCGAAAATAAAAGCTACAAGTACTTTACATTTAATACAATAAATGCCTCCAACAAACAGATGAGAGCTATGCTCAAGATCTGTGTTACAATCCCAAAAAACATTTAAGGGCAATTACGTCCCTCCAACTATTACATTAATGACTTATCCTTTCAAATTCAAAATGCTTTCAAAATGTGCGCTAGTGCATATCCAGTTGTCATCCTCTCTTGCACTTGATTTGTTGGCTTTCTTACGATGTTCCTGCATCAATTCCTTAAATCCAAAGGCATTATGTATTCACAACATTTTAAAAAGAAAAATAAAAATACTAACTTCATATTAAATATGTAACTCTTAAGCAATCTAAAAATATTAGTTTCTTTCCACGACCTTTATTGAGATGCATAACCATAACGAAATGTTCATATCTCATTTCATATGACTCTTTACTTAAATCTTGAGAGGGTATCGAATGAAAGGGGAAGGGTTTGGAAACTAGTCTTTCATTATGTATTAAACTATGTATCACTTTTTGGTTCTCTTTGGTGTTCCAAAGTGCATCTTAGCCCATATGGTATAGTATTTTATATCAACTAAGCTACATTTTCAGACTTATCCTATTAACAAAGCATAGTCTAAACATTCTACCTTTTGGTAGTTTTTTGGCAATTTTTTTTGTTTGGTTTTGCTCGAAATCCGGTGAGGAATCGCTATATCTGCAAATTTGAGTGGCTAAGTTTGTATAATCCAAGTGCTCCAGGGTTTTTCCAACATGCTGACCCAACAAATGGAAAACATGCCAGGAGATGGTAAGTAATCTCTTAATGGATATCCATCCCATCGCCCAATCCCCAAGACATTCAAATTTTGAATTTACATTTCCCTCTCAATCTCATGGATCGTGCCACATGGATGATATTCATATTAAACCATGATGCCATTCGTTGTCAACTGTCAGCTCCCGACACCGGTCAAGTGTTTCCCTGAACATCCAAACCATTTTCCAACAAACAGACACCATTAGACTCGCGCATGAGCATTCGTGGGTATCTTACGAAATTATTGGAAGAGGGGATCAGACAGAGCTAGAAATATATAGACGGAGTAGGCTAACTCTGAGCAAACAAACCCATTTTTTCAGGCAAAAAAATGGGTCTAAATCCGGCCAGATTTTCAGGGGTAACTTGAGTTTCGTATGGATTAAAGTTTCATCCATTTCAAAACCTTACCCTAGGGGTTTTGTCCCATTTTAAATCAACCCAGATGCTCAAAAAATCGACCAGAGTTTTGGATTGGCCGGAAATTTAAAACCGCACTGCCRGAAAATCTGTGGGAAAGATAACTCAACCCACTCCATATACAACCTGCTAAGCAACATTGAATGCTCTGGTAGGTTGTCCTGCTRCAACATTCAGTGTTGCACAACATAATGTATATTKTTCATTATTGAGCATGGTCTTAAAGGCACTACAACCAGGATTGGAATTTAAAGACATAATTGACAGGTAGACGTAACAATGGCACGTGTTTAAAAAATATTTAAAAGTTCAGGTCCAACCACTTTATTTACATGTAATAAATTATAAACAGAGGAAGAATAGTTGGTTTATAGGCAGAGAAGGGTTTAAAAAATATTTAAATAATAGAGTTCGGGTCTAGCCACTTTATTTATATGTCATAAATTATAGACTAAGGAAGGTTATAATAGTTGGTTTATAGGCAGAGAAAGAAGGAAGCTTGTAATAGCTTGTTTATATGTAAAGAAGGGTAATAGTAACTGGTTTATCGATAGAGGAGGGTTATAGTAACTGGTTTATCGACGGAGGAGGGTTATATTTAAAGTTAATAAGAAAATTAGTCATACAACTCTACAATATTTAATATGAATATTCCATGATCGATTTGTACTTCAATTCACACAATTTTTTCTTTCTTCAATTTTAATTGGTAATCCAAACTTAGAGTAATAGCTTAATTTAAGATTACATTTATGATCTAACAAAGTTATTTAATAAACCTTATACAACAATATCTAACATTGTACCAACTTACCAAGTAATTAGGCCGCGACATGTGGAAATCCAAAAGTGACAATAACATCCGTTAAAGGATTTTGATGTTAATTAATGAAGTAGGTGAACCTGAAGGGTGAAATTACAGTGGAAACTAAGACACCCTGACTTTGGTAAACATACCAAACAACCCATTCCAATTTTAATCACCTTTACTAGTGATTTCAAATTATAGTATGGTTTACCACGTGAATGCTAAGTATGTGTAATCAAGAGGTGTGGGAGAACCTAGTTTGGTGCCCATGGAGATTTTTGAACCTGGTTCTGGTTTTGGCGCTCCCATCCGGCTAAACAATCTCAGAATCCCTCCTACAAAGTTGGAATACAGGACCTCTTCATCTGCGGTATTATCTATTTAGTTTGGTCTTCTCGCATTTCTTATTGAATGGACTTTTACATTTCCCCTGGCCCATATCGAGTAATAGAAACATCTCTGCTTTGACTTGCTCCATCTGCACACTGTTTTTGTCTCTTTCGCTCGCGGGTTCGTCATTTTCACTTTTTCAGCCTGCCTTTCAGCGTCAGATTTTTGCTTGTTGTCTTTTGTCTTTTCCATGTCTCCCGTCAGAAACTGATCTGCGTTGTGTGTCATCTGCTACACCTAATCCTTCTCTGTCTGCTCCCCCATCTTTCCCGCTAGAACAGTCGAACTTCCTCGCTGACTGAGCCTCCCGGTTTTGATTTTCGCCCTCATCCTTTTAAATATTTCCTTGTAGTTACATATGGAGACCAAGGAGGAGTGTACATCTTTTGAGGACCCAGGGAACCCTTGGGACCACCCTGATATCCTTGCCACGATTGACGATCTCTGTACAAAACACTTCCAATCAAACAAAATTGATGGTGATCTTCCACTTACACTTTCCAGCCCCTCAAATCCGCCAAACACTGCATCAAAGACTCACCAGTCGGCTCCCTCCATAAAATTTTCTCCACCTCTGTCAATTTTGAAAGAGCCACAACCTGTCCCAACTCAACCTGGGTTTTCACATTACAACACAGGTTTTCGGAAGTGCCCTTCGCAAACAGAATACAAGTCAATACAGAACTCGTCCTCTTACAAGAATCCTGGCTCTCAAAAACGCCCTCAGAAGTTTTGGAAACCCAAACGAAGGCACCCCAAACTCGTGCTTGGTATGGATATCGGGCTCCCCGAAGCTTGCAACTTAGAACTTTGTGCTTTAGTTGGACGTTTAGCCTACAAACAAAACTGCAAACAGAAACTTGAAGACTGGTTGGTTACAACTTGGAAACCGGTTCTGGGGTACATTCCCAAGTTTCATCTGCTCCAACATGGCTGGCTGGGCTTTATTTTTAAGTCTCCTGAAGACTCTGCCTTAATC
>ML813454.1:208413-218525 GCA_009831015.1 Picea engelmannii | reverse complement strand
CTTGATGGGACAATGTGAAATTGATGAATGACTTCCACTGCAAACCTCAGAGATTTTTTCCGAATTGAGTGTAGAAGGAAATTCCTTCAATTCTTCTTTGCTTTTGTTGTTCTTTGAATATTTCTCTTGAACCGATCTCTTTCGTTCCAAGTAATCTTCATACAACACTTTCACCATCTCGGCCATGGAAAAGAGATTTTTTCTCATATCCTTATCATCTTGATAAATTCTCTATGTAGATTCCATTTCCCTGGTAGTCATGCAAACTCAAAATCCAACTGTCAACTAGATTTGATACCACTTGATCCAAAATGATCTTTTAAATGACAATGGTTGAGTTATTAAAGCATGAGATATTTTACCATTTAGGAAATTAATGAAAGAGGAAGAATGAAAGAGGAAACATAGAATCCATAAGATAATATATAGATCTGAACATAAACATGAAGAACAACAAACGATAAAACACCAAAGTGATAGTGGAGTTCGACAATCTCGCCTACGTCTTCAGGCCTTTGTCTCAGTAGGTGAGGCTTTCTTATTTCTAATCGAAACTTTAAATGTATATCATGAAAGTGCCAATGGATTACAATAATGATTTGTTCATGTTTTACCAGATCTCAAGAACCCATCAAAACTGACGACACTGAAAACGGATGAACGAAGCTCATAGAAATAGCACACAAAGGTGCGCTCCTCAATAGCTTCCCTGCATAAAAATGCCTTTGCCCAATATTCTAATAGCATTTCTCTGCTCTAAACTTATTCCCATGGCTTCAAGAGACTCTGGTTTATATAGGCCTGAAGTTGGTAACCATCTCCCAACTTCCCCCCAAGATCTAGCCTAAAAAAGGGCCCAAGATCCTCCAAAAATGGATTAAATCTCCCAAATCTGGCCAATAATCCATTAAAATCTTTATAATAAAGTTTAAAACCCACAAATGGATAAAACTATAGGTGCAACCCATTTTCCTTGGGCTCCTGGTCACCTAGGTGCCCTCCATGTGGCCCCGGGTTGCCTGGCGCGCTAGCCCCCTTGATTCCTAGCCCTTAAAATTCGGCCCTCGGTCGCGTGTATGGCCATGTGCCCACACCTTAATCTTTCCATGCGCTTAAACTATTGTAGCCCCATCATTTTATCCCATGGTCTAGCGCCCTAGTTGGCGGGTTAGCCCAACCGACCGATGCTAACCTCCTACATTATGCGCTCAATGTTATATAGGTGTAGTCTTGGGTCATATGTGATATGCCCGCGATCGGGGTCTATCCTACCACACATTATGTGCCAATACATAAAGGGCAGGGTCATATAACAATGGTCCCATGGTAATATTTTCGAACCTGGAGGCTAGGCTCTGCATAATGCACCACACAGTAACCATTGCAGTGACAAATTAGGGTAGTGTGGTAGTTTGTGCTGAGGGTTGGGGGCTAGGCCCCAACCCTATTTTCCGACGAGAACACAACCCATTCTCTTTAACTATAAGTTTCACACAATAGTTAATAAGAACCATTGCGGGTAGGATGGTAGCCCTACGTTGCCAAACCATTTGCTCGGTCAGAGCTCACGTAGTCGACTCCCGTGGAGTCCAACTTTTGCCAAACACTATGAACCAATAGAGGGGTGCCACGTGGTAGCCTAGGACTGGGCCACATGGCACCTTCACATTCATCCAATAAATTCCACGTGTCACACAATCATTCAACCAACTGCATATTCCCAGTCAACACCTGTCCTTGTTATTTTTCAGTCCATTCAACACCACATGTTGTATGAACCTGCCATGTCATCCCGTTCCACATGTCGTACGGACCTGCCATGTTAGCCCGTGTCACGTGTCACCCTTGCAGTGGTGGCATGTGTCATAGTCTAATTGTTCCACCTGTCACCATCAACTGCCCAGTCAGTGCCTACGCATCACTGCCACTTCACTTATACGGACGTACAACCTGTATAGTCAGATGCCACGTCAACATTGTACAGACTGTACAATCAACCTATTTTTTTTTGTTTGATGAAATTAACAGATCGCAATATATTTCGCATACGACGTCTGTTTGAGTCCGTTCAAGTTGCATTGGGTTCATATCAATGAGGCCTACGCACACACTTGTTTTGAAGAGATTCTGAGAAATTTATTTTTAGGCCTTTCTAAGCCTCATCTTGGCTCCAGGATCCATTCTGGATCATTAAAGGGCCAACATCATGGTGGGATGGAAATATCCCTTGGGTCCAGGCCTGCCAAGCTGTCTCTGGTGAAACATCCTCCTCACTCTTCGGTGTAAGCCTCTGGTATATGTCTGCCCATGGATGGAGTCTTAACATCCATCTGGTGGGGATTTATCCCTATGGAGGTCCGAGCTAATCATCTCCTCATGTGTACCTATCCATCGGGCATGGTCCTTCAAAAAATAAGTATGCCCTCCATGGGATTATAAGTCATAGGGATCATAGAAATGTCAATCACATCTAATAATCAAGTTATCTAAACATGTGCATAAAACCCCCCTTTCCCAAACAAGTGCTCAAAGACGTTATGCTATTCTACAAGCCAGGTTTGGAGAGGGTTCCAAGACGTCATGTTGGGATAATTCTCCTTATATGTGGGATGTTTCCAGGTAAAGACCAATATAGGTCATGTAAGTGCATGAGATGGTATGGGGATGTTTGGGAAAATGGGTATAGTGATGACAGGGAAATGTATGGCTTACCTGTGGGTGCCTTTGAAGAGGGTGAGTTGTAGCTTGTCATGGGTTCAAATGTTTCCAAGCTCATTCAATTCCTTTTTACCTTTTTACCTTATTTATTTCTCTTTCAAGAGAATAGTTGGGGACACTACCCTGGCATGGTGACCAGTGATGACAATGTTACTCACAAGCATTTCACGGAGATGAGAAGGTTGGATCATGGTGGGACCCCCTTTCTCTTGGTTATGCCACCAAGAGCCACCACCCTGGCATGGTAACCATATGAATGGTAGTGTCATACCGCTACATTCCCATGGACCTAATAGGCTGGCTTGTGATGAGACCCCCTATCCTCCAACTAGGTATTGAGTTTATTTATTTTATGGGTCCCTCCCTTTTCTTACTGAGAAGCCTTTTATTGCTTTATCGAGGATCCCTGGGTGAAGCATATGAAAGTTTTGTTCTTTTGGATTTTATCTTTTTCCATATAATTTTACCCCTTGGGCCTTTATCCCCTTCTTTCCATAAGGCAAAGTACAACCCTTTGCTATATTAGAAAACCCAATGCTCGAACCAATGCAGGGGATGTGTGAGAGGGAAGATGATGAAAAGTGATAAGTATGGTGGGAATGGGCGATGGCCTTTCATGAACCCACCCAGTGGAAACTCACTCCTAAGGGAACCAACTTGCTAGGGCATTATGTCATCCCTCTAGGTATGGGAAAGTTAAAAGGCATAATATCCAAGCACACGTCATGAAGAAAAAGAGAATTAAATGGACACATTCAAATGTTTTGAGAATCAGAGTGACACATACCATGATACTTGGACTCATTACCTCATGGAGCAAGACCCACTGCTAATGAAGGACCAGGCTGATGGGATGGATGTTGTTGTTGCTGACAGGATGGAGGCGTTGAAGAATAAATATGGGCCCTCCAGGGGTAGGCTCAAGTCGATATGGCTCTCGGTACTCCATGTCTAGGACTTCTGGGCCTCAAGACATAATCTCCTTAGTTATCCCTATGTTAGGGGATAACAGGTACCACATTCAGGGATCCCGTGAAATAATCCTTGACATTTTACACTGGAGGAGGTATATGTTTCAAAGGAGAGTAATAAATTTTCCTAACAATCATTCAACTATACTCAGTTTAATATTGATAATTGAAACTAATATAACTCATTCCTGATGTAGCACCCCTACCTCAACAGGTTCTTCTTGACCTCTTAGTCTAAGGATCATTCTTAATCTCTCCTTGAGCCAAAATGGCTCTTTGATTCCCAACTAGAATCTTCACACTTGTAACCACGGGTCCTTTTTAGGAGCTACGCATGTGAAAACAAGCACTAGGCATGAACTCTTACCCACGTGACCAACCAATGTGATCACAACCTTTACCCAAAAAGGTATTTTGAGAATCACGATTTCGAGGGTATTGGCGCGATACAACTCCAGCACTACACATCCAAGAAACCATGAAACCTGATGTGGGACCTCTCCCCAAGACCATATCTGATGGTCCTGTCCCTTCTCCTCGATCGATGGCCACGATCGCGTTGCAACTTCGCGTTTTGCGATATCGGGACTATTTGTGTAACACCAGCCAACTACTCCAACTCCCGACTGTCGAAATGCCAAGATCTGAACTTAAGAGATCAACGAATCTCATTGATATAGATCCAACGGATATTGTTTCTCATGGGCTTGTGAGCGCTGAAAGGTTATCATCCTTGTTCTTCTCGCTGATCTACTAGATCCAACGACTCACGAAATTTCGATATTTCTCCCTCTGAGAAATTCCACCGTCCGTTCAGATTTTCAATGGCTCCAAGCTAAAGGACTTGGCGTTCGTTCTTCTGGGTTCAACCTCTGTGAGGTGACTTCAACCTTTTTCTTTTCTTTGAATCCCTCAAAGTCTCTATCCCTTCTGAGCTTGGCTTCTACTGTAAACTCAAGAATTCCAAGGGTTCTTTTGTGTGCACTCCTTGTGGCACTCGCGACAACCTATGGTTATCTGATGTCCTCCTCTTCTGTGGACTCCTTGCAACAGAAATCCTTCAACCCCTCGCTTGGGTTGGAAAATTATAAGACTTCAACATGCCTGCGCACTCCTTGCACGACTCTTTTCTATACTCGCACTTATGTTGGTATGAGAACAATGATATCTCTCTTGATCTTGTCTGAGATAAAACTCAGAACCTGTCAACGTACACTTTGCGTACTTTCACTGCACTCCTTGCAGAATCTCTGAAGATGAGAAACAATTGAAACTCATTCTCCCCCTCTCAAAGACTTCATACATTCAATCATGAAATCATACATACACATAGCATTGAAACAAATGCATAACAGAGACTGGAATTAACTATAAACCTACCATTCAATATATGTAACAGAATTCATAAACACCATGAAATTTGGATCAAATCTTCCTTATATTAATCCAAGTGCATATGTACATGGGTTCTATAACATCAGCTATCTTCTTATACACTCTTCTACAATCTATGTTCTTCTATTCTCTTTCTCTACGGCTCTCTCTCTCTTACAATGAGAATAATAATCCTACATTACAATACATGCGAGAGAGCTTTCTAGATTTTTCCCTCCTACAACTCTATCTATATAATCAAAAATAAAAGCTACAACTACTTTACATTTAATACAATAAATGCCTCCAACAAATAGATGAGAGCTACACTCAAGATCTATGTTACAATCCCAAAAAACAATTTAAGGGCAATTATGTCCCTCCAGCTATTACATTAATGTCTTATCCTTTCAAATTCAAAACGCTTTCAAAATGTGCGTTAGTGCATATCCAGTTGTCCTCCGCTCTTGTGCTTGCTTCGATGGCTTTCTTACAATGCTCCTGCATCCTACTCCTTTGGATGAAAAATTCATGAACTCTTGTTCATGAGCTCTTGCACCGTCTGTCCATGTTTCTGGATATTCGCTTCATTTTCCCAACTCGCATCATCAATCAGGTGTCCCTTTCATTTGACCAAATACTCAAAATATGTCTTTCTCCGAGTCTTTTTGATAACTTTCTGATCAATAATATGTTCCATTTGTGGCTTTTCAGCTATAGGCATCTGTCTTACCCATTGAACTTCTTTCTGATCCTTAGATCCCTCTGTTTTGTCTACTCTATAAGGATACAGATCGACTACATTGAATATGGGCGATATTCCTACCCCATCAGGCAATTCTATCTCATAATCATTTGTCTCAAATTTCTTTATGATTTTACATGGCCCTATCCTTTTCATCTTAGTTTTATTGTATGTTCCCCTTGGGAACCTTTCTTTTCTTAGATGTGCTAAGACTAAATATCCCACTTCAAACTGAAGTTCTCTCCTATGTTGATCTTCTCTGTGCTTATATTTCTGGTTTGAATTTTGCAACCTCTCTTTGATATTACTGTGGAGCTCTTTCATCTCTGCTGCAAATTATTCCGCTCCAACACTTCTGAATTCACTCTGCTCTAAGTCTCTAAACTCAAATATGCCCCTTGACTGCATTCCATACATTATTTGGAATGGGATTTGTCCTATACTCTTGTTAGGTGAATCATTATATGCAAATTACACTTGCGGTAGAATCTGATCCCACTGACTATGATGTTCAGCTACTAAACTCCTCAACAAATCCCCCAAACTTCGATTTACTACCTCAGTCTGTCCATCTGTATGAGGGTGACATGTTGAGCTAAAAGATAAATTAGTCCCCATCTTCTTCCACAATGTCCTCCAAAAATGACCAACAAATTTGGTATCCCTGTCCGAAACAATACTCTTGGGTAAACCATGAAGTCGAACAACTTCTTTGAAAAAAAGATTTGCAATGTGTGTTGCATCACTGGTTTTCTGACATGGAATGAAATGTGCCATTTTCGAGAATATATCGACTACCACAAATATGGAATCACAACCCCTCTATTTCCTTGGCAGTCCTAACACAAAATCCATGCTTACCGCATACCACGACCTCTCTGGTATTGGCAATGGTTGATATAATTTTGTATTTTGTCTTTTCCCCTTTGCATGCTGGAAAATTATACATTTGTTCACAAATTTCTTGACATCTGTCCTCATCCCTGGCCAATGATATAAACTGTTCAGTTGCGCAAATGTTTTGACATGGCCGAAATGTCCAACCAATCCTACACTATGTTTTTCTTTCAGAAGATTCTCCCTCATAGAACTCTTCGGGATACACAACTGATTTCCTTTGAATAATAATCCATCCTGGATTAAGTATTCAATCCATTGGCTTCTATCTCTCAGAAGATGATTCTCACATGCTTCATAAGCGTCCTTGAAATCTAAATCATCTATGTACATGTCCTTCAGGCTATCAAAACCTAAGGTCTTCACACGAAACTCCTGCAAAATCAAACATTTCATGCTCAATGCATCAACAACCTTATTAGCAGTTCCATAAATGTGCTTTAAAACAAAAGTAAATTTTTTCATAAATTCAACCCATTTCACATGTTTCTGGTTCAATTTCTCCTGTCTGGTTATGAATTGTAAATCATGGTTGTCTCTATACAAAATGAACTCTTTCGGAACCAAATAGTGCCTCCATTTCTCCAACGCCTGTATGACTGCATAAAACTCTTTATCATACGTGGGATATTTCATCTTGGCATCGTTCAGCTTCTCACTGAAGTATGTAATCGGTATATTGTATTGGCTTAAGACTGCTCCATCTGTGAATCCACTTGCGTCACATCTCACTTGAAATGTCTTACTGAAATCTGGTCGAACCAGTACTGGTTGTCCAGTTTTCTTCTCCTTCAACAACTTAAAAATTTTCTCTGTTTCCTTTGTCCAATGAAAATATTTATGTCTTTTCTTTACTGTGTCCATCATTGGTGTAGAAATTCCACTAAAATTTCTGATGAACTTCCTGTAAAAACTAGCTAGTCCATGGAAGCTTCTAACTTCAAAGATATTTCTTGGCGATGGCCATTCCTTGATTGCTTTTACCTTTTCTGGATCCACATTCAACTCATTCCAAGAGATCACAAACCCCAAATAAATGAGTTGTTTCTTCATGAAAGATGAATTCTTTATATTTATCAACAACTTCTCTTGTTGCAACCTCCTCATTACTAGAGTTAGGTGTTTCAGATGTTCTTCTCTAGTCTTACTAAAGACTAGTATATCATCAAGATACACAATTACAAATCTTCCAATGAAATCTTTCAAGACTTCATTCATTAACCTCATGAAAGTACTTGTCACATTCGTCAAACCAAATAGCATGACAAGCCATTCGTATAATCCTTCATTCGTCTTGAATGTTGTCTTCCATTCATCACCTTCCCTCATTCTAATTTGATGATATATTCTTTTCAAATCAATCTTTGAAAAAAAAAATTCTCCACTCAGGCAATCCATCAAGTCATCCATCCTTGGTAAAGGAAATCTGTACCTGATGGTGATTTTTTTTATAGCCCTCAAGTTTGTACACATTTTCCATTCACCATCCTTCTTTGGACTTAACATTGTTGGTACAGCACATGGACTCAAGATTTCTCTAACCAACCCCTTATCCATCAAATCCTGGACTTTCTTATTGACTTCTTCATTCTCCTGCGGCGTCAATAAGTACGCTGCTTTGTTTGGTAAACTCGCCCCTGGTATAAGGTCAATGTGATGGCTTATACTTCTGATAGGTGGCAACGAACAAGGTAAATCGTCCACCACTATATTATCAAATTCCTCCAGCATTTCTTGAATTTACTCCAGTAGATCATCTATCGAAGTACTGGTCAAATTGACTCTAGGTTTCCTCACCACAACAAACTGCATGTCTTCTTTTTTCTTGACTTCCTCCAAAAGTTCCTTCCCACTCATGAGAAGTATAGTGTTGCTTTCTTCTGCTTTCACCTTCTTGTCTTTGATTGGTAGTAACATCTTTGTCCTACCATTCTTCTCTAAAGTGTTTGTTTTATTTCTCCCATCATGAACAACATTTCTGTCATATTTCCACGGTCTTCCCAACAAAATATGATAGACATCCATGGGAATAACATCACATAACATCTCATCTCTATATCCCCTTATCTTAAATTCAACTAAACAATGTTTAGTGACAGTTACCTGGTGTCCCTTTTGCAACCACGAAACCTTATATGGGCTTGGATGTGCAACTGTCTCCAATTCCAACTTCTCCACCATTTCTATGGATTATCTGTGCTTCCAATGTCCACTATCACCTTGCATACCCTATCCTTGGTCTTGCAAGGAGTTCTAAACATATTGATCCTCTGGACTGGATTCTCCGCCTCTTTCTCTGGTTTCAAGAGAATTGTCTTCATCATTAAGGATCTTCCACCTTCTACATCTTATGCCTCAACATTTCGCCTTCGTGCTTCTAAAATGTGAGCTTCACCTCCTCCATCTCTTTTTCTATCAGGACATTGAAAAGATTTGTGTTCGATCTTTCCACAAACAAAACATTTTATCTCACCACCTGATCCAGATTATATGAGCAGAACAAAATGAGTATGGATTATTAACAGGTTCTTAACACAAAATAACAGAGATACAACAAAACTAGTTTTCTATTCAATAAGAAAATAAGTTGAAACTATAAAATGCAGCGGAAACAAGCTTGCTGAAATGGTGGCAGCTTATCTCTAAGAAGAGATGTGTTGGCTATGCTCATTCGCAAGAAGATGATTACAATGAGGCTCTAAAGGCCTTTTTACAATAAACAAGAATTCCAAAAACCCTAGACATCTAAAAACCTAACCCTAGGAGATGAAACACCAAAAGTCATGTGGGCCCCGTCTGGGTAAGTTAGTACATCAACTTCCCAGGGTCGTAACTTTTGCATACGATCTCCATTTTAGGCATATGATAGCTTGTTGGAAAGGTATCGTGGAGGATATTCATTTTGGGGGATCAATCATGCCTTTGGCTATTATTGAGAAGCTCAATCTCGAAAAACATTCTTTTAGGCCCTCAAAATGGCCCCGAAAGTTAAAACTGCTAGAAATAGTAAATTGCCAAAATTGCCAGAAAATTGTTTTGAGACAGTTGGAAAAGGTGGGTGGCCACCGATATCCACCTAGCCAATCCTCCCTGGGTGAGCCACTTTACCTTGGTGCAGGAGTTGCCCTGCTTTGACGACTCGATAAATCTATATCCTTTGTTGTCAAGTTCCCTTGATATGTGTGTCAAAAATATGATCGTTGGATGCCTGTTGTATGCAGTCGGGGTTGAGCTTTGTTGGTGTCATCTATTCTACTACGTCTAAGGTGTCCAATAATGGTCGGAAATAAGGGCGAAGGAGATCCATGTTGAACATTAGGTGCAGGCCATAGAAAGGAGGAATGTTGAGCTCAAAAGAATTATCCCCCATGGCCTTGGTGATGGTGTATGGCCCATAATGGAGTGGG
>ML813454.1:101788-129375 GCA_009831015.1 Picea engelmannii | reverse complement strand
ATACCGAGATTAAGAGGGAGCTCACCACTCCCTACAATCCTCAACAAAATGGTGTAGTAGAAAGAAATAACATAACTATAATGGAAGCAATGAAGACTATGGTCCATGATCAAGATCTTCCAATGCACTTATGGGAAGAAGAAACAAGAACAATGGTGTATGTAAAAAATAGATTATCCCATAGTGCACTTGGGTTCAAAAACTCTGAAGATATGTTCTCCGGAAAGAAGCCAGAAGTTAGCCATCTCAATATATTTGGCTGTCCAGTGTTTGTACACATTCTGAAAGAGAAGTGAACCAAGCCAGACCCTTTAGGAAAGAAGTGAATATTTGTTGGATACTATGAGGTCTCAAAGGCCTTAAAAATTTATATACCAGGTTACCATCATATTGAGATCAGTAGAGATGTAACCTTTGATTAAGATGCAACACTCAATAAATCAAGGAGATACTATCTTGAAGACGTATGTGAAGAAGAACCTGTAGCTCCCAAAGTTACAGAACTAGTGAGGGAAGTCACATCTTCCCCTGATGATGATATTCAATAAGATCATGATATGATAGAATCTCAAGAACCTCCCTAGATGAAGGTTTCTCACAAGAGAAAACCAGCTTGGGCGAGGGAACTTATTCAAGATAGAGAGAAGTATGGTGCCCCATAAGGAACCATGAGACAAGTCAAGAAACCTAAGTCATTCTCCAGTTATATGGATTTGATGTGTGATCTCATAGAGAAAGAGCCTACTTTATTTGAAGAAGCCATTCATATGAAAGAATGGGTAGATGCCATGACAAAAGAATACCAATCCATTATAAAGAATGATGTATGGGAAATAGTTCCCAGACTGAAGAGAAAATATGTGGTATCTTCCAAATGGTTATACAAGATAAAACATGTTAATGATGGAAGTATTGAAAAACATAAAGCAAGGTTTATAGCTCGTGGATTTTATGAAAAGGAAGGAATTGACTATGAAGAGACGTTTTCTCCTATATCCAGATACACTTCTATCAGAACCATCATAGCTCTTGCAGTTAAGATGAAGTGGAAGTTACACTAGATGGATGTGAAAACAACCTTCTTAAATGGTGTCATTGAAGAATAAGTGTATATAGAAAAACCTCAAGGGTTTGAATTTGAAGAAAAAAAGACTCATGTCTACAGGTTGAAGAAGGCTCTGTACGGATTAAAGCAAGATCCTAGAGCTTGGTATGGAAGAATTGACAATTTCCTGATGAGCTTGGGCTTTACCAAGAGTAAAGTCGATTCTAACCTTTACTTCAAGGTTATGAATGATGAGCCAGTTATATTGTTGTTGTATGTGGATGACTTATTCTTAACTGGAGAAAAAAAGCTCATCATTGATTATAAGAAGAAACTCACTACAAAGTTTGAGATGAAAGACCTAGGCCTAATGCATTATTTCTTAGGTCTTGAGGTTTGGCATAGCCCAGAGAAGATCTTCCTTAACCAAGGGAAGTATGTTTTTGAATTACTGAATAGGTTTGATATGTTGGAGTGTAAATCCATGAACACACCCATGGAAACAAAGTTGAAACTCCTAGTTGATACTTCGTTAGAATTGGTTGATGCTACATTGTACAGACAGATCATTGGATCGTTGATGTATCTGACGAACACTAGAACAAATATATGTTTTTCTGTTAACACCTTGAGTAGTATCTGGTAGAGCCCAGATGTGTTCACCTTGTTTCTACAAAACATGTGATGAGATACCTTAAGGGTACGTTGGACTTTGGTCTCTGTTATAGTGGAGATCTTGACTTCAGACTGATTGGCTATACTAATTCAGATTGGTATGGAAGTGTTTCTGATAGAAATAGCACTTCAAGATGGTTTTTTAGTCTGGGATCAACCATGACTTCATGGCATAGTAATAAGCAATCCAATATTTCTCTCATCACAACATAAGAATAATACATTGTTTCATGTTCCGCCAGTTCTGAAGCCATATTGCTTCGAAATTTGTTGACGAGTCTATTTGATATGGATATGGAAGCAACCATGATTCTATGTGACAACCAGAGTTGCATAAAGATGATAGAGAAAACTATGTTCCATGACAAGTTGAAGCACATAGAATTCTAGTATCACTACATTCGTAATATGGTGTAGAAGGGAGCCATAAAGCTCCAATATGTTGGCACATATGAGCAGGTTTCATATGTGTTGACCAAGCCTTTTTCTTGTGTAAAGTTTGATCACGTTCGAGACAAGCTTGATATAGTCTGAAAGGACATCCCTTGAAAGGGGGAGTGATGCTAATGATACTATGGTATCCTGATCAACACTGGGTAGCTTAGTTAGGATTTTATATCCTAGGGGACTGATCATCTCTGGAGGTAAGGAAAGTTTGTTAAAGTACCTGTGCATGTATATGCTAGCCATGGTTAGTAGTGGTAGCTCTATTAGGATTTTTATAATCCCGGGGAATCTTATGATTCCTGGGTAGATCCCAAAGGTTTGGTAAGGATTGTATGTCAGAGTACCATGTGGTAGCTCCGTTAGGATTTTATATCCTAGGGAATCTTATCATTCCTGGGTAGATCCATAGGGAATGTCAGAGTACCACAAGACGTTGTTGATACACCTGCCTCATTCTGTTTCCCCATGATGATGATGATGATGTTGTTTCTCCAAACTCGTGTTGTGATGATGTTGCTCCAACCTCATGTTGTGATGATGTTTCTCCAGCCTCGTGTTATTGATGATGATGTTGTTGATGTTTTTTTTATTGATTTTATGCTAACTGATGTTGATGTTTCAGGTTCCAACTTCATGTTGTGAACGATGACGATGATGATTCCATTCCAGCTCCATACTGAGAATGATGATATTATTGATGATGAGAAAAAAATACGATGATTTATAGAAATGCCAGTCAGTGTTCCAGATGTTGTTGTTGTTGCTTCCCTCTCTCTCCTGATGATGTTGTAGAATAACCTTCTTGTTAAGGAGGAGTGTTGAAATATTTTAACTGAAAATAATATTCTACTAATTATTGAGCTATTATCTTATAGATCAATCCCCTTTTGTGGATTTATCATGTTGGGCTTTGTATAAGACCAAATCTCCTTTTTTGGATTGGTCAAACCCTAATTATGTGTTGCTAATGAAGAAGTCAGCCCCTAGTCCTAATTAAAGTGGTTTTAACCACTAAGTGAAGAAGTCAACCCTTCTTGATGAAGAGACACCACCCTAGCACTTGCCAACTAGTATAAATAAGAGAGGCTAGTGCCTCATTAGCTCACTCATTCAAGTCACTCATCTAGTGCACAATTTTGGAGGTAGTTGTAGTTGGGAGAAGAAGGAGAGAGACGCACATTGCTCACTCTTGGATATTCTATAGTGTTTGGTATTTTATCTTTGCATTGTATTGGAAATCTGTTGGCCCTTGACCAAGTTTTGAGGATCCTTGGTCATGTTTGACCTATTTTTGGGACTTCGACAGGTTTTCAAAGAAAAAGAGAAAGTCGAAGAAGAGATCGCGGGATCTCGGCCCCTTTTTAGGGATTTTTGGGTTTTGGTCTTATGTAACAATAATGGGGATGTCGGCCCATGGGTTTACCCATATTTAGGCCCATTTTGTAATACATAAATAGAAAGTTAGGCGATGTAGGAAGAAGTTAGTTCAATCTATGTGGTCGAAGGAGGGATAAGTATGTGATGCTAAGTGCTAAGTGTTAATTTCTAAGTGAAAGTGGTAACTATAATTGCTTTGTGCATACTGTGTGAGGCTTGCAGAGCTAAGTGCAAGTGATTGTACGAGATTGTGGAAGGATTTTTGTTGTAACTCAGGGAAGGAGAATCTAGCGAGGTGCAAAGATCTTCTGTACTCTGCGGAGTAAGATCTCTAGGCTTTGTGCATGTAGCTGATTAACCGAAGATAATAAAAGAGAAGAAGAGTTGGTAGACGTAGCCCCAAGGTGCGGGTGAACCACGCATATCCTGCGTTGTGGTTGCTATGTGATTTATGGTTGTTCTATTGTCTATGTGATTGAATGCTTAGTGCACTGATGTATGCTTAGAAGGATCTAATATGGTAGCTTAGTACTGAATAATGTGAATGAATGCTAGATCTGATCTATTTTGATATGATTATTACTTGAATCTATTGGATCTGTATAAATACTACACTGATATGTTGTCCGGGTTTAGCTGCGCTATAAACTAAGGATGAATATTAACGAACTGTAACTACTAAGTTCTATGTTAAGGTTCTACAATCACAGATCTGTGTCCCAACTAAGGTTGTAGACACTGGAGTCCTGCAACCACCCCTGCCTCTACCTAGGGTGAGACTTCATCTACTTCGCAAGTTTTTTTGAAAGGGATGGTAGTTAGGATTTTGTTGGCGCGCTGTTGTAGCGTTGAACCCTGGGTTTTCCCCTGTGCCAACAAATGGTTCCGTTTCCAGGACCTGAAACTGTGATTGTTGGGAATTCAAGTAACAAAAAAGAGAAAGGCCTTGTGTGTAGATCTGCTGCTGAAGTGCACAATATTCTACTTGACCTGTAAATATCTATACTAAGAAGAGAATTCAGATCCAAAGAAAAGAGGTAAGATCTCGAAGCTTTGTGCTCTGGTAAAGGTAAGAATAGTGAAAAGTTTTAGATCTGGAATCTTTGTGCTCTGCTGAAAGTAAGATTAGTGGAAATTTTTGTTTCAAGAGTATGGATCTAGGTATGTTTGATAAATGTTATCCTAGTCTGAAAACTAGGGCACATGTAGAAGAGAGAAGGCTTGATATGAGTAGATCTGATAGAAATAATGAAAGATATGTTATTACTATGCATAGAAAGAATGTTTGGACTAACAAATGGATACAGGATCCTAGAAATAAGTTTTTGCAGGTTAGCTACTATGATCCTACTGCGCAGTACAGGGAAGGATGGGGATCATTTAAGAAAAAAAAGGATTAACCATTTGTTACAGCTGCAGAAGACCGAGACATATTGCTAAGGAATGCCCTGGAAGAAGACCTAGCTGTCTTTGTTGTAAATCTATGGACCATGAAGTTTTATATTGCCCTAGAATGATTGCTAAGCTTAGAAGAATGAAAATGAGACAAGAAAACCTTGAGGAAGGTCATGAAACTGAGACCATGGAAAAACCCCAGAAAAAATCAGAGACTATACTACTACAAATGAAAGAAACCCTAAATGAGTACAGAGATGATCTAGCAAACGTGAAGTTAATCCCGACCATCTTACCCAACTACATCCCACCTTTGGCTGGCGTGGTGAGTCGTGACAGTGTCCCGAGGGACTTTGATTACACCATGGTTACTGCGTACCTCCTAAAGGGGATATGTGCAGTCAAGACACAACAAGATAAGATTGCGACATTGAAGTTCAACAACTTCAACCTAGGTGACTGCAAGAATTAGAACATTCTTTCTCCTTACAAGTATCTGACTAGGATGAAGGGGAATAACTTGAAAATAATCGCCCAACCATGGAATATGAACCTCGCGCAGTCCACCCACTTGAATGTGATGAAGATCCCACACTTTGGAAGGCACCAGGAAGTTAACTCATGTGCTAAGCTCCTCCTCTCATGTTACCATGGTGTCTATCTATGGATAGATAGACGCATCACAGTCGATCCGAAGCTCATCCATAGGATCACCAGGTTGAGCATGTAAGGACCTGACTCGCAAGACTTCTACCCAGGGAAGGCTTTCGACCGCACCCTGGCACAGAGAATTAAGGACACTTATGACGATGTAGAAAATGGAAAGTGGGGCTACAAGGTAGCTTCCATCCAGAATGGCGCAATGCGCCTGGCCTACCAGCTGATCGTATGGAAGCTAGTAAGGAAGAACCGACCTACACAAGTCACARGATTTGCTGTTGACCTAGCCAGGAAATGTGTAGAAGGACTCCCGATGAACTAGGCAAAGTACTTGGTCAAACAACTAGAATTAGATTGCYGCGAAGCTCAAGATCAGGGCTATGAGTTCCACTTTAGTTGGCTCTTGATCCTCATCACATTTACTGCTTGGGAAATGTCGAAAGGTGCAACCTTCCCRGACATTGAGCCGTTCGAGATTCTCAATGCGAAGTTCACCATGATTTGGTACTCRAGCGATATGGGAAAACAGTGGTAGTCGAACATGGTATTCCATACCTATTATCTCCAGCTGAAGAGGGMTATCGAAGATGTCCCTCGCATGACGTTGAAAACCCTGCATCGGTTCCGACCCCTCATGAAGTTCCGCACAGATCGACACTTCACTTATATCACCACACATGTAGATGAGCACAAAGAAGAACTTCAATCATACTACAAGGTCASAGAGGAGGACCTTGAAGAGATCACCAAAGATTGGTCTATGGAACCCCTCATCCCYGCAGACTCCACAGAAATGTCAGACCCTGAATTGATCGGCAACCCTGAGACTACTCATGAAGCAAAGGATCTTCCTGGACCCAAAAAAAGGAAGAAGATCGAGGAGGTCCAAAACTTGAGAAGCGCATCAGAAGGAACTGCTTCAGTATCACCTAGACGAGGGGGTGATGACGAAGTAGAAGAGACAAAGAGAAAAGAAGACCAACAGAAGCAAGGCGAAGTAACACCACCTAGGGACCCCGTTGATGAGGCTGATCCCTTGAAGAAAAGGAAGGTTTCTCCCACGAAGCCCACTTCCCAAAAGAAATCTAGATCAACCTTGAATAAGATGTAGACTATGCTCACTGTAGATGACTTCGACTTTATCATCGCAGCTGTAGCAGATGCCTCACAGGACATCTTGCAGAAACATGAAGCCAAGCAGGAGGAGATGTATGATATTATTGAGGTTGAACTCAGAGGGGTACAACAGGCCCTTCAATCCAACTGTGCACTATCCACTGCACCCCCACCATCAGAAGAACCTAAGTTGGGAGATGAGCCTGCCTAACTCTGTAGACTAGCTGATGTGACTGAAGATCACCTTCGTCGTGCACAGGAAGAAACCGAGCAGGCAACAAAGGCCCTAAATAAAGTACAAAAAGTATTCATAGAGAAACACTGAGTTGCGCAACAAGAGAAGGTTTCCCTCCAAACTAAGTTTGAAGAAGAGAAATCACAGATCCAATAAGAGAAAGAGTATTTTCTCGCAGAACAGGTGGGAATAAAAGAAGCAGTCAACATAGCACTTTGCTCTGTGATAGGTTTAGAACAAAAGGAGGAATACCTAGAGGAACATCAAGTAGAGCAACTTGCGAAAGTTATACAACAACTTCAACATAGAATCACAGACCTCAATCTATGAACAGTGCCAAGTACCTCGTAGGACGTGCGATATCAATGAGAAGCCATTGCCCGGAGCACAGTCGAGAGGATCAGAACATTCTCTCTGGAATGAAAACAACTAAGTGCTCGCAACATAGAGAATTATGAGAAACTCATTGAAGATGCTGAGCTAAAGGTACTAGAGTCACAACTCCAGGAGGCAAAGAATCAAGCAACAACAGTACAGGCACAATTGAAACTCCTTTCAGCAGTTGAAAGGATGAAGCGATCCCAAGAACAATGCACTTCTCAACAACAGGTCCACACCATTCAGAGAAAAGTCATGGAAGTAACTCAAAGGCTCCAACCAGTCCAGGATGAAGCTTGCCAACTGTTTGAGGAGATTGAAGGCTGAGGCACAGAGTTGGAACAAGTAGTCGCTGTAGTAGAAAAACGTTTAGAGGGACCTGTCAATGAAGTAGTCATTCAAGAGTTCATTGAGAAGGAGGCCCTTGCACAACAACAGGTCGAAGCATCTCGAGCCAATCTTGAAGCTTTTGAAGCACATCTACCCAAACTAGAGTGACTCGGGATGAGTCACAAGTGAGTGTTGGGGGCCTGTTGGTCCTTGACTAAGTTTTGAGGATCCTTGGTCATGTTTGACCTATTTTTGGGACTTCAATAGGTTGTTGAAGATGGAGCACAAGTCGAATCAGAGATCACGAGATCTTGGCCCCTTTTTAGGGATTTTTGGGTTTTGGGCTTATGTAACGGGAATGGGGATGTCTGCCCATGGGTTTACCCATGTTTAGGCCCATTTTGTAATATATAAATAAAATCTAGGCGATGTAGGAAGAAGTTAGTTCGATCTATTTGATCGAAGGCGGGACAAGTATGTAATGCTAAGTGCTAAGTGTTAATTGCTAAGTGCAAGTGGTAACTGTAATTGCTTTGTGCATACTGTGTAAGGATTGCAGAGCTAAGTGCAAGTGATTGTAAGAGACTGTGGAAGGCTTTGTGCTGTAACTCAGGGAAGGAGGATCTAGCAAAGTGCACAGATCTCCTGTCCTCTCCAGAGTAATATCTCTAGGCTTTGTGCATGTATCTGATTGACCAAAGATAATAAAAGAGAGGAAGAGTTTGTGGACGTAGCCCCAGGGTGAGGGTGAACCACGTATATCCCGCGTTGTGGTTTCTATGTGCTTTATGGTTGTTCTATTGTCTATGTGATTGAATGCTTAGTGCACCGATGTATGCTTAGAAGGATCTAATATGGTAGCTTAGTACTGAATAATGTGAATGAATGCTAGATCTGATCTATGTTGATATGCTTATTACTTGAATCTATTGGATCTGTATAAATACTGTGCTGATCTATTGTCTGGGTTTAGCTATGTTGTAAACTAAGGCTGAATATTAATGAAATGTAACTGCTAAGTGCTATGTTAAGGTGCTACAATCACAGATCTGTGTCCTAGCTAAGGTTGTAGACACTAGAGTCCTTCAACCACCCCTACCTCTACCTCGGGTGAGACTTCATCTACTTCGCAGGTGTTGCCAAAATGGTCAGTAGTTAGGGTTTTGTTGGTGCGTTGTTGTAGCGTTGAACCCTGGGTCTGCCCCTGTGCCAACACAATCTATATTAAGGAAGTTTTTGCTGGATTTTCTCCCCCATGAGGGTTTCCAAGGATAAATTATATGTATCTTGTGATTGTGTTTCTCTCAGTGATCTTGCATATGCTATTATTGTCTAGTAAATTGAAAAGATATCAATAACAAATCTAAAAATTAGCAATATGCAGGCTGGACACTGGTAATAATTATTGGCTCTCGATTTGTCACATTGATGTTCTCTACAGAAGGTGAATTAGATTCATCAAATAAAAGATGAAAATAATTATCATCCCAAAAGTGACAACTGTCCATATACCAATCATCACAATTGACCTAGAAATCATACCAAACATATCTTTCTTGATTATATTCGTCCACAATATGCCTTGAAATTTTGGACTCTTGAATACATTCCTCTTGAATATGTTGCATTTCAACTTTGAGCTCTTGAATATGTTGCATTTCAACTTTGAACTCTTGAATTGTTGTCTTGATGGCTGCCATGATTTGAGAGAGAATATCCATCAGAAACACCACATGTAATATACCAAAATAAAAATATTAAAATGATTTATCCAATGGCACTGATCTGGTAGAAATCTGAGCACCATATGAAAAGTTATGAACTCTGCAGTCCTGCAGTCGTCACGAAAAACCCCTCAAAATAACTGATTTTAAATCAACGATATCTTCACTTCCAGAGCTTCGATTCAGACGATTTTTTTTTTAAAATTGGGTGAAATTGTGAGAGGGACTCATATATGCAATTTGTTTTGGAAAATTCATCCCCATATGCTACATAAATGAGATTTTAAAAATTCAATAACTTTACTTCCCATACTCCGTTTTGGAAGATTTTTTTTTTTAAATTAGGTGTTTTTTTTAGAGTAACTCAGATATACGACCAATTTCTACAAATTGTGTACATAAATATATATAAATCGTCTGGAATGTTTCAACCCTCTTTTTCTTCTCCGGAAAAAAAAAAATCTGCAAAAAATAAAAATATTTTCCCACAACTCTTGCCAAGGAAAGTGCTATGATACCAATTGTTAAGTACCAAATACTTGCATATAGAAAAACAACAAAGATTCAAAGAAAAATATAGAAGAAACCACACTTTATTATATAAAACCTTTGAGGTAGGGCAACACCATACAATGGATCCTATTGTGGAAGGGATCCTCTCATGTTCACTTGCCTCTTTGAGTGGGTATCTTCCTATTGAGCTACACACTCCAAATACAATACTTCTCAACTTGTCTCATTACATTGTTTGAACTCCTTTATATAGTGCTACCAACCACCTATGAACATTCTAGAGGAGAACCTTCTAAAAGTGGAACCTTCTAATAAGTCCTCTTACATTTATTATATATAACTATCATAGTGGGCCTTATTTAATACTATAGTGGACCTAGTCCACCTTACATTGAAAGACCTCCACTATTATCACTATGGACCCTCTGCCCCCCCCCGCCCCCCCACTACCTCTCTAACTACCTAAAATCTTTAACACATTTGTTTCATCTACTGTTACATTGATTCTTTCCACTATTGTTTTTTAGTCTTATGTTATATCACTTGTATGCCTTTCTTTTGCTTGAGTATCCAACTAGTATTCCTTCATCAACCCGAGAGTCAAATTTTCCAACCTTATTATCTTCTCTTTTTATGTAACATTTTCTCCCAAAAAATATAAATTCCTTAACTCTTTTTGGTCTTCCCTTTCATAGTTCATATGAAGTCTTATCATTGTTACTTCTAAGCATTCCTTTGTTCAAGATATGAATGGTTGTATGTATTTCTTGTACCCAAAAGATATCGCTCAACCTGGAATCTTTCAATATGGTTCTAACCATTTCCCGTACAACTATGTTCTTCCTTTCAACAACTCCATTTTGTTGAGGTGTCCTAGTTGTTGAGAATTGTCTTTTAATTCCACGGTCTTCATATAAATTCCTGAATGTTTTTGATGTGAACGCACCTCCATTATTTGATCTTAAGCACTTGATTTTCAAATGAGTCTCGTTTTCAACCATCTCTTTGAATATCTTGAAACATTTGAATGCTTCTAACTTTTTCTTGAGGAAACAAACCCCAGTTATTCTAGTAGTCATCAATAAGAAACATGAAGTATTGTTCACCATTCATCCCTTTTGTTCTCATTGGTTTGCATAGATCGGTATGTACAATCTCCAATGGTTTTTTTGTAGAGTATTCTTTTGTCCTGAACTCAGTTCTTGTTTTTTTTTCAAGTTAGCAGTGCTTGCACATAATGTTTGCTAGATTTGAGATTTCAAGTATTTCTCTTACAACTTCCTTTCTGTTGATTTTGACAATATTGTCAAAGTGCATATATCCCATTCTTCTGTGCCAAATCCAACCTTCATCTTCCTTTCCCAAGAAACATATTTCCTTTCCAATCTCATTCACGATATATATGTTGTTTGGATTCCTTATTGCTTTCTCCACCAATATTCTTTATCCTTCTTTCCTTATTTCACATTTCTTTGAGTTGAATAGAAATGTGTGTCTCTGGTCACACATTCGACTCACACTTAGTAGATTATGCTTCATATTTTCGATGAGTAGGACTTTATCTGCATCATTTCCAAACGAAACTGATCCATTTTTTCTTTCTTCAGTGTTACAAATATGTCCTTGTCCCCCCTATCATGTGCTTTGAACATCCACTGTCAACTTACCATTCACTTTTTCTGCTTTGGTCTTGTAGAGAAATTACACATTCTTCAATGTTTAGTTTATCCTGCTTCCTTTTCTAGATCCTTGATAGTTATCTTACATGATTGTTGAAATCCTTCTTTGGTTCCCTTGTAGGAAGAATCATCCTACAATCTTTGGGTATGTGTCCAGAATTGTTGCATTTGTAGCATTCTACTTCGTTATTCAAAGAGCCAAAATTATTAAATTTTCTATTATAAGCTTCATGAGGCTTTCTAGGTGGTTCAACTCTTCTGTAATGTTATTCTTGAGTCCTCTCCATTGCTGGTTGTTGATTCCACATCCCTATGATTGGATGATATTCTTCTTGGATGATCTCCATTACTTGAATGTTCTCATTCGATGGCTTTTATTCTTCCTTCTGGATGGGACCTCTGATGAATTATGCATAAATCTTTTTTTTTTGCTTCTTTTTCTCTTGTAATAGAACTTGAACCCTTCTCAATATGAGTTTTCTTGTATCCTACTCTAGAATTGTTATAGCTTGGCCTTTGACTGCTAATGATTTCATCCAATATTTTGGTGCTATTGCCAAATTTCTATTGGATGCCCTTCTTTTGGAGTTACTTCTTTAGTGAGACTACTTCCTCTTCGAGGCTCTCCTTTATTTTCTTCTTTTCTTCCCACTAGTTTTTGAGTGTTTCTTCAATCATTCTGGCTTCTTCCAACTGGAATTTTAGACTGACAATAATATGCTTTGTTCCTTCAGATTTTTTGTTGGGACTTTGAGAGTATTTCTTTAGTTCTCTTAGTTCTTTCTTGAATGGCTTGTTTTTCTTCCTTTCTCTTTTTATATCTCTTAAGGAATTGATCATTTTTTCCTCAAGATTCACTTCTCCTTCATCTTCACAATCTTCCTCATCATTTTCAAGGGTTTATTCTTGGGTTTCCATTTCCATAAAGAGCACACTTTCTAAGTCACTATCATTGTCATTATCCTCACTAGATGTGGAACTATCTTCTCTTGAATAAAGACTTTTCTTKAAGACTTTTCTTTTATTTATTTTCTTGTCTCTTTTATGATATTTATTTTCTTTCTTAGGAACTTCTTCTTCTTCATCACTATCTGAACCCCTTGCATAAGGACATTTCGAAGCAAAATGACCAATTTTACCACAATTAAAGAATTTTAAGGGAATCTTACCTTTGTAATTTCCAGTTCCTTTCTTCAACCTCCTCACAAAGTTGGCTAATTATTCATATTCATTTGAATCATCACTGCAATAGGAGATTGAATTTGACTTTTGCTTGTTCTTTCTTTTCTTCTTGGATGCTTTGAAAGTTGCTTCTCTTCTAGATGGATTAACCTATTCTGTTCTTATTTCATATGCCTTAAGTATTCCATGTAGCTCATCCATGCTCAACATAGCAAGATATACTCTTTCTTCTATGGATAAAACCTTAGGATCAAATCCCATTGGAAGAGACCTTAATATCTTTTGAACAATTACCAAACCTTCAATTTCTTCTCCCAATCCTCTAATAATGTTCACTATTTCATCAACTTGCAAAAAATAATCTACAATATCTTCATCGTCCTTCATTTTCATATGTTGAAATTGACCTATGTAAGTTTGAAGCTTGTCCCCCTTAACTTTGGCTTCTCCTTTGTAAATATTTTGAAGTTTGTCCCAAATTTATTTTGCAGAGTCGCAATGCATAACCTTGACATATATTGAATCAAACACACCACTTAGAATAGCATTCATAGTCTTCAAATTGTTTTGATATAGTATTTTTCCAGTTGCATATGTTGGGGGAGAGGTAGGTGTCTTGTATTCCTTTTCTACCGCTTTCTAGACATCAAATCCCTATGCTTGCAAAAATGTTCTCATCCTCCTGCTCTAGAAAGCATAGTTATGACCATCAAACATGTGCGTTCCATTCTTAGTGTAATCTGTGATCTACATTCCGATGGTTAGACTATTCCCGGAGGACCCAATTTGATACCAATTGTTGGTATGTTCAGCGATACTGAGAGGGGGGGGGGTGAATCAGTATAATAAATTTATCACCTTTCTACTTATAATTTCCTTCAATATATTGTTTCATTCAATATATTGTTTCATTCAATATATCATATATTGAAACAACCAACCATATATACACAATGCACATGGATTTTACGTGGAAACCCAAATGGGAGAAAACCACAGAATGATTTTTAATATATCAAAAGATTACATCCACCAGAAGCATCAAATTCCAATATTCTCCAGCACCAACTGGAAGGAGGCACCAACCCCCTGAATTTTATAGCCCCAACTAAAAGGAGGCACCAACCCCCTTGTGAGATCCAACTCACACTTCTCAGGAACCAACCTGGAAATTGAAGACACCAATCTTCCCAAGCACCACCCAACCATGCTTGTTTCAAAAATTATTTTCAAAAATATTCTTTACAATATTCACAAAAGAATTACCAGAGTACACCCTTAATCACACTATGCAAGGTGAATTCCTTGCCGTATCAGCTGCAAAAGGTAGACTGTATCACCCTTTATTTGTATCCTTCAAATGTTTCCTTATTTACCTTTGTTGGATCATACTTCTAACATCCTTTTTGTGTCACCATTCTTGAAAAAATAAACTCAAAACAATCCTTCAAAAATTGGCTACAATTACCCCAGATATCTTTTCGAACAAATTTGAAACTGCTCTGAAATCTAGTAATAGATCTGAAAACTTTATCACCAAAGGACATACTTGAAGCTCTCTTTGTTACCTATGATATTTTCACTATAAGAAGACTTGAAAGCTTGCTTTAATACCCCTAAAATATGCACAAGAACAAACTTCAACTTTGGCACATATATGCCTCAAACATTGTTGGAATTTGTGTCAAGAAGAAACCTAAAATTCGACCTTAGAATGGACTTGAAAACATGCCTTAACTGCTCCTAAAATCTATCTCAAAACAAACCTTAATCTCACACTAAAAATACCTTAACTTTCCTCAGAATTGGCCCTTTATTTACTTCAGATTTGGCCTCAGAAGAGACCTGAAATTCTCCTTAAATTTGGCATTAGAACATGCCTAAATTTTACCTCAGAGTTTACCTCATATTAGCTTCAAAAACATGCCTCATATATGCCTTTGAAACTCGACCATGATGCCTCATTTAAGTCACCCTTACTACCTTGAAATACCATAGACATTTGTTTGATACTCCTGTGGTTTTTACCTCAGATAAGTCTCACTTCATTGATGATAAAAATAAGCTCCTAGGTGCCTTATTTATACTATATTTGGTGCCCTCTTTTTAGAGCTTACTTGACCAAAAGAAAATTCAATTCATATTTTTAATATTTATTGCAATAGGGCCGACTTGTAATTTTCTATCTTAAAACTATTTTTGATGTTTAATCCATTGGGGCTGAATTCAACAACAATACCCTTAATATTTATTTTAGTATTCAATGCAATGGGGTCAACTTGTATTAATGATATCTTCAAGAGGGAATATATCCTCAACCATTAGGAACCACGTGGCGTTCCACCTACCGTTGGAAATGGCTTGATGAGGGATATCAATCCATGTAGGTTTTACATGAATTTGCAATGTCCTTCATACCATTTTTATTTAATCAGTTGCGGGGCTTCTTGACCATACTTCCATATTTTTAGGACTTCTTGACCATACCTTTGGAACTTCTTTTCTTGACAACAAGGGATTTTAGTAGGATTATTCAAAGTGTCTTCCCATGAGGGCCATGCTTAGAGATATTCCATAAGGGGACCACTTTGGAGACTCCTTCAAATAAACCCATTATTTCTAGGGGCTTTTGGACTTGCTTTAGAGATTCTTATAGGTTTGACATCAATGAATCTATAGTAAAACATGGACAACCCATCTCACCCATGTAGATCAAGTTCTCCATCTCTTCTCCAAGCACAAAATTTTTCTCAAACAGTCTATATGTGCTTTTGGCATCTTTTAAGTTGAGTACCTGGGTCATATTGTTGGCAAGGATGGTGTAAGGGTGGATCCTAAGAAAATTGAAGTTGTGCAAAATTTGCCTCACCCTAAAACTCTTAAAAGTATACATGGTTTCTTGAGTTTCACAGTCTATTATCGCAAGTTTGTTCAGAATTATGGAATAATTATGGCTCCTCTCACAAACCTCCTTAAAAATAATGCTTTCATTTGGACTCTAGTAGCTGACCAATCCTTCCAAGCCTTGAAAGAAGTTATGTGCACTACTCTTGTACTGGACCTACCTGACTTCACCAAGACCTTTGTTCTGGAATGTGATGCATCATGGAGAGGAATTGGGGCAGTCCCCATGCAAGATGGATTCCCTTTGCCTTTCACCAACAAAAAATTGTGAGGCCGACATTTGGGCCAATCAATTTATGAAAAACAAACGTTGACTATTTTGCATGCAGTGGATCTCTAATTCCCTTATCTATTGGGACAACATTTCCAAATTAAAAAAAATCATCAAAGCCTCAAGTACTTCTTGGAACAAAGGATTTCATCTCTAAAGCAACAAAAATGGATGACCAAGTTGTTTGGCTATGATTATGAGATTGTTTACAAGAAGGGAAAAGGAAATATGGTGGTTGATGCTCTTTCCATGAAATATGAAGAAGAAGGGTCCCTCTTTTMCCTCTCATTCATTTTMACTRWCTRTCTTTAGGATGTTAKCTARGAMTGGTTGCAAGACCCCAAMAYTTCCATCCTAATCCAAAAAATTCAACATGATCCCCAASCTKCTCCACRGTACTMTTGGAACAATGAAGAGTTTCTCTATTAAGGTCACTTGTATTTAAGCAAACAATCAACCCTTAAATCCRATGTTCTCTTTGAGTTTCATTCYTCACCTACAACGGRCCATTTGGGTTTTACCAAAACTTATGAACTSGTCAAACAATATTTCTTTTGGGACGATATGAAATAGGACATTCRTACCTTTGTGACATAATGTGATACATGCCAATGCAATAATGGYGAGAYTRTCAAACCTCCTRGTAAACTMCAACCGCTTCCACTTCCACCTACTATTTGKATGAATATTTCTATGGATTTCATTGTTGGCTTACCCAAATTAGGCAATAAGTCAGTCATCATGGTGGTAGTGGATCGTCTTTCCAAATATGCTCATTTATGTGCTCTTCAACACCTGTTCACATCATCCAAAGTGGTTCAATTGTTTGTGGATAATATCTTCAAACTCCATGGCATTCCTCATTTTATTGTTTCTGATCATGATCCCACTTTTACCAACAATTTCTGGCGCTCCAGGGAACCCAATTGCATCTCAACACAACCTATCATCCCCAAATGGATGGCCAAATGGAAGCGATCAACAAGTGTTTGGAAACATATTTTAGGTGTTTTGTGTCTGACAGGAAACATCAATGGTTTCAGTGTTTACTCTTAGTTGAATGGTGGTACAATACTTCTTACCATACTGACACTCACATGATTAATTTTGAAGCAGTATATAGACATAAGCCACCAACAGTTCTCCCATACATGTCGGGTGTCACCAAGGTTCAGGAGATTGACCGCAATCTTAAGGTCCACATGATCATTCTCCGTAATCTTAAAGAAAAAAATTTCATGGCTCAAAACCGCATGAAGAAAGACGTAGATCAAGGTCATTCTAAACATCAATTTGTTGAAGGGGACCAGGTGTTTAATTGTCTACAACTGTACAAGCAGACTTCACTCAAATCCAAACAGTGCCAAAAAATTTCCCCAAAATTTTGTGGTCCTTATACTGTTTGAAAACACGTGGGGCCAATGGCCTATCAATTATCTTTTCCCAGTCACTCCAAGCTACATCATGTTTTTCATGTCTCATGCATAAAGAAAGTGATTGGCACCAAATACCACACCTAGACTAGCCTACCAAAGTTGGATGAAGAAGGTTCCATTTGGTTGTAGCCACAAGCTATACTAGAGTAGCGAGAGCATCGTCTCCATCACCATCCAGGAAGTTTTAGTTCAATGGCAGGATACTCCACCAGAAGATGCCACCTAGGAGCCGACTACCATTCTGTAGCAGTTTCCTCATCTTAATCCTTGAGGAAAAGACTATTTTTCAAGGGGGAGGGCATGTTAGGGACCTAAACCTCCCTAACCACTCATGTAGATAGAATAATATAATTTCCATGTAGTAAAGGCCGACATTAGTTAATAACACCTATTTAATAAATGTGAACAAGTCAATGTAAGAAGACCTAATAGAAGCTTCCGCTTCTAAAAGATATTCCTCTAGAATGTTCTTTATAAGATAGAATTAGTATAAATAATAATAGGAGGCATGAGAAAACTTGTATTGAGAATTATTGTAATAGATCTCTGCTCTACTGGAGGTTTCCCCCTCAAAGAGGTAAGTGAACATTGTTTTCTTTGAATAAAGGTATTATTTCTTGTGTTGTTTTTCTCAATATTTTTCTATTCCATTGATATATGTTGAATATTCTTGTTTCTGCATATTTTATTACATTTGATACCTCACAAAGAAACCTTCAAAACAATTTTTCAAATAAAATGATAATATGAAAAAAGATCTCAACAGTATAAAATGGAAACAAGTGCATAGCTACAAAATGAGGCCATGAGAATGAATATAAGGGAATTCCATGATTTCAAAAATGCAACAACAATGTCATGTCATTTCCATAGAGAGAAAATTCATTTGTTGAGTTTGGAGTGTTAATGATATCTACTACAACCCACAACTAGAAGGCCCTATTCTTCTACATATTGCAACTTGAGCACAAAGACATCTTCAAGTTACTTTAAAACAATTGTTTACATTGCATCCCCAAAGTGAAAGTTGTAGTGAGATGAGGTTGAAGAGAAAGTTATTATCAATATTGGCTCTTATCTAACTTGGCACCACTTTGATTGAGCTAGTGTTCCTTGCAACGTTCCTCCAAGTTTCAGATAATGATAGTTTTGATCCATACCAGGAGTTGTTGAAGACATTCATTGGATTTCTTGATGTCATTGGTTTGTATTGATCCGGATTATTTTCGGCATGAAATGAGAGAAGAGATATAGTAAAGCAATGTACAGAGATATCTAAAATATTCAATAATATAACATAAATGTATCAGAGATGAAAATGTAAACACAGAGATACAATGATACACGGTTTTCTATTAATGAGCGAAAATGTACAAAGACTATAAAAATATAGAGTGAAAGACTCACTAGAATGGTGGCAGCTTATCTCTGAGAAGAGATTTGTCCACTACTCGCATTTACAAGAAGATGATTTTACAATGAGGCTCCAAAGGCCAATTTATCATAAAGAAAAAACAAAACCCTAACCCCAGAAGATGAAAAGCCAACAGTTTTGTGGACCCCATTTTGGGTAGTTTGGTGGATCAACTTCTCAGGGGCGTAACTTTGGCATACGATCTCTGTTTGGGGTGCACGATAGCTCGTTGGAAAGGTATCGTCGAGGAGATTCATTTTGGGGGCTCAATCAAATACTTTGGTTATAATTGAGAAGATCGATCCCAAAAAACCTTCATTTAGGCCCTCAAAATGGGCTAAGAAGTTAAAAAATGCCAAAAATCTTAAATTACCAAAATTACTAGAAAATTGTTTTGAGCCAGTTGGAAAAGGTGGGTGGCCACATATATCCACCTAGATCATGTATGTTGCACTGAATTTTTTTATAACTAGAACATTTCCATTTTTCCATTAGATTGCTTGCATTGAAGAGACCCTAGAGACAAACATCCATATGCGACAATTGCCTTGGTATCATAGGCCCAACAAGTAGAACCATCATTCCATACCTCATGAGGAGGATCAAGAAGAGAATTTTTCACTCAATATCTTGTTTACCATTGTTAGTTGGTAGTATCGTGTGTACGCTACACTAAGAAAAAATAACCCTTGTAGCATCAATAACTCATCACTAGATTCAAAGTATTTGCAAAGCAATTTTTTTTATTGAACTAATTGCCATTGTGTTTCCAACTAATTATTGTGTGTAGGTTACACTAGACGATAGTGGGCTATTGGTTGGCATGTTTCATGCCTTATAGACATCAAAAGAATGGAGAGAACAAAGCTCAAAATAAAAGTGCACATAGTATCCATGTTGGTGAAGTGAGTGGGCTATAAATACATAGTTTATGGATCAAATATAGGAGTAACAATGTTCTAAGAAGAGAAATGTCACTAATTGTACATAGGTTGCACAATATTTAAACCCGTCACCCTAACCCAATTGTAAATTCGGGTCATTAGAGGACCTAGTCACAAAATCAACAGTTGACTTTGTCGTTGGACCTTGTGATGACTCAAAGATACAATCAAATTATGCATGATCACATTTAAACATGGAGCATTGAAACAATATCCTTTCAATAAGAAAACAAAGTGCAAGGAGTCATTGTCAATGTAAACTAAAAAAATGAATTTGGCTCATCTTCATACGAAGATCCTAAATAAATGAAAATTAAACAAGCCTTATCCGATCAATTTTATCCCCACTATTGTTATGGAAAAAATATCATAGGGGGACAATAAGACCTCCCTAGGATCTGCCTATTGATCCTAGACAAACATAGGGCTAGATTTCTAATGGTTCTCCCTAGATCTAAGTGAATTTGTTTTTTTTTAACCAAGATCGGTAGTGACCATACCTTTCAATTGACGGTTGTCTTTTCATATCTGACTAATGCAGCTCCTAGATCCAGCTCCAACTCTTGCAATATGCTTCCTGCACACAATGAGACAAACAACTACCGATCTACTTTCTCTTCTAATGTTAATAAATCCAAATCTACCAGATCTATCTTGATCAATGTAACACAAGATCAGATCTAAAAATTTTCCAATCAAATACAATATATTTAGGAGAAAACCAATGATCTATTAATGGAAATGAAATAAAGATGAAATAAATACATCAAGCTATCATACCTTTGGTGTAGATGCATTCTCCTTTGCTTCCTCATCTCTTCAACCAAGCTAGGCAACCTGACTTCAAGTGATGTAGATGGAGAAACTCCTCTGCATTTGGACAACATAAATCTGTAATTGATTCTTCCTCCTCTTGCTCAAGTTTTTCTTTCTTTATATAGATCCTTGGAAGAGGCTTGGGATAGCCTCTAGATCTTCTAGAGACCAATTAATACTTGAATTATGTGAGTTCCAAGGCTTATGCCACAAAGAAACAAATCATCCCTCACCCGCCTCTTCGAAACTCTGTGAATCTAGAAGGTTGCACGGGTTGTTGCGGGTTGCACTATAGCTGACCAAAGACTAGTCCCTTGTTGTCCCATGTATGACCTGCGATGATTCTCAAACCTAACCCAAATCCTAAACTAAAGATGTGCCATGTAGGGTAGAAATTAAGGCTATAACAACTATCTACCATCATTCCTATATATTAAAACATGTCTGCTTCCCCTAACACTCTGGATCTTTCGCCACACAGAAGGTTAGTTGTTAAATGGAAGCTCGACATCCTTGACTCAACAATCTCGATATTAGTCGTTGTCTAACGTTGGATTTATTGAGGGAGTGTTCTAGCTATGATCAGAGGTCTCACATGCAATATTGTTTCACTCATCGATAAAATAGTCTGGACTGGATCATGACTGTAAATTTGTTTTTTTTCACCTGCGATCACATCCTTTGTTTATCATATTTAATGTGCCCACTCTGTATCACCTCAAATCCTTATCTTCTTTTTCTTCACTTGGAAAAAACGTGACAACTACATCGTTCTCATTGGTGGCTAGTTCAAGATTCTCTACAATATTTAACTAAGCGCACAATCAAATATCATGGTACTTTAAAAAAAATCCCCGTTCTCAAATTTATTTAATAATCAAGTTGGAATGAATGGCGATCCGACATTGTAAAAGTAATTAAGAGGAGAGGCATAGGCATACCCTTATTGGAAATGGTCAAAATTATTGAGCTTTTAATTATAAATAGGTTTTGAATGGATACGATTTAATATATAAAGATGGATTTAATATGGCCGTAGGCTAAAGATTTTACGAAATGAAGATTTTTTTCGGGGATATTTGTCCGAAATCCAACGAGAAATTATTGGCTTCGTAGATTTAAGTAATTATTTTTATAGAATCTGAGTGCCCTGGGAGTTTTTCAGCATGCTGAATCCATTTCTGCATTCAGAAATGGATTTTGAATAACAAAAAATAGTGATTCATGTAAATTTATATCCCCAGATTCCGACGAAAAAATCTATTTCGTACAACAGCTAGCCAAAGCGTTTAATATGTTATACAATTTAATCTAGTAAAAACTTAAAAAACCCATCTTTGAACCTTTAATTAGTGATAAGATATATGTTTAATTAAATTAATAACTATTATTATATTTCATTGTCAATTACACAAAACTACATTGACATATTTAATTAATTTTAAAAATAAATTCACTATTATTACTTTCAACAATCATTTTAATAATTTATTAATACATTTATTATATAATAAATATTTTTTTAATAATAATTTTTTTATAAATTTATTTTATAATAAATATATTAATTTTATTTCAATATTTCGAAAATGAAAGTTAATGATGACAATGATGATGATGATGATTAACTTCCACTAATACAAAATTGGTCTATTGGACCTTAAGAAGGTAAGTGATTACTTGAGATTCTTTAGAATTTTGTTTAAGAAGATTGGTAGTGTGACAAATATTTTGAAAATATACATTAATATTAAAGTATTAAAATATATTCATATTATAAAATATATTAATATATTAAAAAATATTAATATATTTTATAATATAAAAATATATTTTATAATATAAAATATATTTATTAATATAGTAGGACCTTCATAACCACTACATTATTATTTTAGCGATCTAAAGCTATAACAAATATATTATTTTTAATATATTAAAATATTTTATATATATATGGAATTATTTTGGAAAAGAAGATTAGCCTTTGGCTAGAAAGTCACCGTAAAAGAGCTAAAGGCCATGTGAGGTTTAACTATGAACCATCTTGCAGAGGAGGTCCGCAATACTAAAACCAATATTTTTTGTTGACTTTAGAAAAACTTTTGACATGGTTCCTAGGAAAAGCCTTTGGAATAGGTTGGAAGAGATAAAAGTTCGTTTTGTTGACTTTAGAAAATCTTTTGACATGATTCCTAGGAAAAACCTTTGGAATATGTTGGAAGAGATAAAAGTTCCTCTAGAGTTGAGGGCTGCTGCAATAAAGATGTATGGGAACATTATTTCTAAGTTTAAAAACATCGAGGGCTGGTCAAAAGAGATTAACTACAATATCAGAGTCAAACAAGGTTGTCCCTTGTCCCCTACCATTTTTGGCATATACATTGACAAGTTAGAAGATTTCTTGGAAAAAGCAGGTTGTGTCAACCCTACTCTCATTGGTATAGTCATCAATCTTCTTCTTTATGTTGATGATATCATTCTTATGGCAATGAGTACCCATGATCTTGAAAACCAACTAAGAGTCCTCTAGGATTTTTGATCCAATATGGGTATGACTGTTAATACTGATAAGACTAAGGTCATGATTATTAAATCCAGTAAGATCCCTTATGATACCTTATATGAAAACAACAACTTGGATGAAGTGACTTCATACAAATATCTTGGAAATGATATTCACCACAAGCTCAATTGGAATTATAGCATTGAGAAAATGATCATTTGGGGATGGAAAACTTATTATGGGCTTGAAAATAATTGTAAATCAACTGATCTTTGGAGTTGGAATAAGAAGAAACTCCTCTTTGAGACTCTTGTTACACCTATTATTTTTTATGGATGTGAAGTCTGGGGCTGTAGTATCTCTTGTGAATCATGGAGAAAGATAGAGCAAATACAAAATAGTTTTATAGCCTATAAAGGAAATACGCCCTATCCCATCCTCCTCTTAGAAACAAGCCTCTCCCCCATTTAGAGCATGGCTATGACTAGATACCTAGTGTATAAGAACAAGTTAAACAACATGGAAGACAAGAGGCTTCCTAAAATTGTTTCAAAATCTAGTCATAACCACCATCAACTCAAGTGAGGATGGAAAATACATGCCCGATATTGGATAAACTATTGGGGAATCATGGAAGACACCATTTTGCATAATAAAGATACTATTAAAAAAAAGGTCAAATCAAAATGTGGTGTGAAAAAGAGTTGGAGGGAAAAAGAAAATTAAGGTACCCTAATCTAGAATATTAAAATTATCTATTTGTTTTGCAAGTGTAAAGAAAAAAATAAACATTGCTAAGATAAGAACAAATTCACACGAGCTCCATAGTGAAACTGGGTGTGAGTGAATTCCTAAAACGCCATGAGATGAAAGAGTGTGTCACCTTTGTGACACTAAGAAGGTTGAAGATGAAAAGCACTTTCTCTTAGATTGTCCAGCCTATACCCATATTAGATCTCATTTTCAAAATATTTGTCACACTACAAACATCTTAACTCAACAAAAGTATGGTGATCATGGAAAGCTTTTCTTAATGCTTTTAGAGCACATAAATAAAAATCTAAAGAATGACATAAGGTATGATAAACCAATTCTGTCTTAGTGGACTTGAATCATCATCATCATCATCATCTCTCACACACATATATATTATTTTATTTATTTATTATTATTTTAATGTGTTATGTTATATATATATATATATATATATATATATATTATTGTATTTATTTATTATTATTATTTTAATGTGTTATGTTATATGAATATTTGTGTGTTGTATAAAACTATGTGTAATTATTAAATTTAATTTTTATTAACAATTCATTAAATAACACGATTTCTCATTAAAAAAAATTAATAAATATAATATTTTCTTTTTAAATGGACAGATTTATATTTAGACCTTGCAGAATTTTAATATTCCAAATAAAAAACATGTCATTTCAATATATTAACTTAAGATTTCTGAAAGATGTTTAAAGCTCAACTACAAATTTCCCATGTTGCTTCTCTGTGATTTTGTTAGATTGACAGATTAGAGTAATTATTTATGTAGTGCTTCAGAGATTTTATTCATTTTTCCATTTATAAAATGGATTTTAGACAACAAAAAATAGTGATTTTTTACAGATTAAAAAAATACCATTTCATAAAACAGTAAAACAACACCCCAAAAAAGGAAAACGTCCTAGAGTTTGAAGTTATAGCAAGGTCAGTGCATGGGGTCATTGTTGTACTGTCACATACCCATTACCAAAACAAAAAAATTTCGTTGTTTTCTGCAGACTCAGAGCCCCAAAATATCTATGGAGGTCTAGCGTAAGCTAGCTCTTTCTCTGTCGGCTCCCATGTAATCGTAGGTCATGATCACAGGTCAAATAATCATGGCACCTCTTGGTATTTCGCGACTCGGCGCCATAGGAATGTCGAATCATTCGACTCTGCAACCGCCGAATCCCGACAGGGCTAGCGAATGACTAATGGGAACAGATCCCAACAGGGCTAGAGAACCGCCAATGAGAACAGGCCCCGTCGCATGGTTAAGTGGAGTATAGGTGGTAGAGAGGGAAACGTGACACGATAGTCGACGTGACAGGAGGGGGCCCCACTTTACACACCATACCATTCCGGACCCCCCCCCCCCCATTAAAGGAAGAATGCCAAGGGGGGTCCGGAATCCAACTGAGCACCGTTGATCAAGGTGAAATAATCTCGACCGTTCGAGAGTTGCGCGTCCTATTCTGGACCCCCCCCCATTAACGATAGAACGACAAGGGGGGTCCAGAATGAAGCCTTAGCTGTAGATCTGGGCGGGTGGACTCTGGCCGTCCAGATCTGCTCGCTACTTACCTTAATCTGCATTCGCGCCCCAGCTTAAAGCCGACCTCTCTTCCTCACATCTGACGGTCATTACAGACCCTAAGATTCCCTGAAGGAGTCTCGTCCGTTCATCGGGATTTAACCACATGCTAACATATCCCTATTATAGGTCAGGATTTATCAAGGCGAGTGACCGACCTCTCGTCAACGAAACTCCCAAATCCCCGATTCCCGATTTCCCGATTTCTCGATATGGGTAATATTTCGACACGTAGCCTCCTTAAGTCGGACGGTCCAGATCTATCCTGGGGTTTCCATAATGGAAAGTCTCGATCTCTCTTCACCAAGACTCCCGATTTCCCGACTCCCGGTTTCCCGAAATGGATAATCTCTTGACACGTGGCCTCCGTTATTCAGATGGTCCATATCTATCCTGGGGTTTCCACAATGGAAAGTCCCGATCTCTTGTCACCAGGACTCCCGATTTCCCGACTCTCGGTTTCCCGAAATGGATAATATCTTGACACGTGGCCTCCATTATTCGGACGGTCCAGATCTATCCCGGGGTTTCCACAATGGAAAGTCCCGATCTCTTGTCACTAGGACTCCCGATTTCTCGACTCCCGGTTTCCTGAAATGGATAATCTCTTGACACGTGGCCTCCTTAAATCGGACGGTCCAGATCTGTTTTGGGGGTTTTGCTTCTATTCACTGGGGTTTTAACCCTCGGGTATCTCCTGACAGATCCAACGGCTGTCGGGTTTTTCAGCCGAGATCTGACGGCTCAGATAGGTTCCTAACTTGTGGGCTCTGCCACGACTTCCTGGACATGGAAAATCAATGGTCTGGATGTTCTCATGGACCTTGGGGATCTACGATCCCGATTTCTTCGTTACCCACGAAGACACAGAGAAACCAAGTGGTAAGGCATTTAACACCCTACTTTCTCCTACCAATCTAATGACCGTGTGTGACCATAGATTTCCCGACAGGATCTCGTCCATTGATCAATACCTGTCAAGGTTAAGGAACTCAACACTCCATCTTCTTCTTCCGATCTGACGGTCGTGAGCGACCACAGATCTCCCGACAGAATCTTGTCCACCGATTTGATAATTATCAGGGATTTCTTAAGGCCTTGTGCCTTCACGTCCTCTTTCCAGGTTCTTGATGGCTTTTCGAAGAAGGGTATCTCTATGGGGAGGTTCACCCAAGGTACTATCTGAGGCAGATAAGGGTATCTTTCTCCCGAGGACCAGACTACATATAAACAACGATTTAAGAGAACATAAGCCTGTTGTTGGGAAATAACACCCTACGGACTAGCAAGCTAGGGTTAGGCTTGCATGCAGATCATGACCTTAAAGAAATCACTTTTAACCTATCACCCCAAAACTCAAAACCCCTTTTTCACACACAAGCATGGAAAAGACCTACTAACCTTTCTACTGATGTTTGGTGTAGATCCTCCGTTGCGCTTTGTCCGTTTGCTCACGCTGCTCCTTCCAAAGACAATCCTGCAATCAAGACAAAACACTACGCATGCATGCTATTTTCTACTTGAGGGTTAGAGATTAGGCATAAATCGAATAAAACATATATAACTCATGCATTGGCACGAGAAAAGTATTCTTTATTATTTTCAAGATGAATCAACTTACAATCAATGTTGAGACCAACCATTGTTCCTTGATCCTGATCCTGGGCTCCTCCTCTTCTTTGTCCTCCAACTGCTTTGCTTTAATTCTCCTTAAGCTTGAGGAAAGGCTAAAGGGTTGGGACAAATGGATTCGACAATTGGGTAGAGTTTCTTTTCTATCTTTTTTCCTCCTCCAAATAGTACCCCTACCCCTTATTTTATAGGCTAGAAGGAGCTAGGGTTTTGGACGAATTCTCAGCCATGCATGGCCGGGAGTTCCAGTTAACTGACCCATAGCTTTTTTTCCCGTCGGAAACTTTCCTGTTTTTGTGCTTTGTTAGGTAAATGTGGGTTGTAGTAGGCCAGCCAACATTCCAACGCGTGTAGTAGTAGGCATGCCAGCGTTCCAATGCATGCAATAGTGGTTTAGGGCGCGTGTCACTTGATTTAAGAGGATTTTCAAGAGTTTATTCAGCATGGCTTTGGCAAGGAAGGGATATGAGTTGTCCTGATGCCAGGTAAGCATGTGTGGTGCAATTTAGGGTTATAACAGATGCCCCCTAATGTGTGAGGTCAGAA
>ML813453.1:59944-96909 GCA_009831015.1 Picea engelmannii | reverse complement strand
ATATATATATATATATATATATATTTAAATAATATAAAAAAAAAATCAAAATAATCAAAAAAAAGTGCAAGCACGCATGGATTCCACGTGCCCGCCTTGCTTCCTCCAGCACCCTCCTGACCTAAACCTAACCCTACACGTACTCTCTCTCGAGCTCTCTTCCCCTAAAACCTTACACAAACTCTGTGGCCTCTCCACTCTGCTCTCTCCCTCTCAGCAGGCTCGATGCTTGACTCTGAGCGCTGGTGCTTGGGCGATGGCTTGTGTGTTTTGTATCTGGCGTTGGTCACTGGTGTTTGGGTGATGGATTTTGTGTATTGTGGCTTGTATGTTAAGTGCGCGCGAGCCCAATTTTACCCATTCGTGCTTGGTTCCTGGTGAACTGGGCTTTAAGACATTTGTGGTTGCATGCCTTGTGGTCGTATGATATTGCGCATGTCCCATGCGTTGCGTGTCTCGTGGGCTTGGCGCTGGTCTTTTTGTTGTGTATTGGATAACTAGACATGTTGTATGGCTTGTGTGTATTGTGTTTTGCGCTGCAGAGGCTCCCGGTATCTCTGAGAAGTTTGCGTTCACCGTCATCATGAAGAATCCGTTCTAGGCATCCATTAAGAAAAGAGCCCATACTCGCTTGGAGGTCAAACCCTAAATTACTATGAATCTCTTGTTTCGTTGTGAGGAAACTGGAGGTCTAAGACCATGGGATGCTGCGGCTAATTAGATGACGATCTGTGTATGTGGGAAGAGTTGATTCTACCCCTAGAAACATCCAATTCACCCGACGTCGAATCTTGCCGCCTCAAACATACCCCAGACGAGAATTCACGCGAAAGGATGGAAACCCCATCAAATTCGAACCCAGATTCCTGGTGTTCACTATCAAATGACCTGTGGAGAAGCATTCTGGAATGATTAAACACTGTAGAACTCTCGCAAGCGGCCTGCGTGTGCTCTATGTGGAACTCCATCGCATCAAAGTCTCAACTGCAAATAAATGCGCTTAAATATAATGGCTAACCTGTGTTGTGTTGTGGTATGTGCTTGACAACTGTGGACTTTTGATCTCGGTGCGAGATAATGGCTAAAAAAATCCCAAAATTTATTTAATTTTTATTATATTTTTTTTCTAAAAATTAATTTTTTTTTATTATAAATATATATACGATGAGCGTAGCAGTGCTCCTCCTCGAAACATGGAGAGAACAGTAGATGGGACTGGGAATTCAATGCAAAGAATAGGTTTGTCGGTGCTTTATCCGGTGAGACATCTCATGGTTGCTTTGTTCATGCATTGGGTGGCCGAGCAGATGTCGGTGTCGGTTTTGGTGGACATTACCATGAAAGCTCTGTGTCCTAGGAGAAATTCTTGCAGTGAATTCATTTATCTCACAGGCACGCAGCAGATGGTACGTTTAAATTTCTTTAAGATTGACATTTACATGTTCCTATTTCTTGTAAATTTATAAACAATGAGAGCCTTAATAGAATAATGATATAAAGTTCTAATAAATGCCTCCGATTTTTAGAACTGAAAATACAACTGAAGTTTAAAATGAGAAAGAATCTTGCTAACTTGGAGTTTGTTTACGATGACAATATTTTATTTAAATTATTATACAGTTGAGTCTTTACTGCTGGCGAAGTGGACAACTGGCTTATTTGGCAGGGGCAGTGGTCCTTATTTTGGATAATTTTGGCAAATGAAGCCTGCTTCCAAGATTTGTAGTCATAGATATGGTCTGTCTCTCGAAGCTTCTTACTACTTCAGTTTTCACCGGGTTTACAGGGTTGAATCTGATTATATAAAATAGCCAACATATGGCTTTGTTTAAAGGCATTACGCCCACAATGAATGAATTTACGTCATTTTTTTTTTTAACTAAAATTCTTGTTTTAATTCAAAATTAAAGTTCTGTCTAAAGTCTTGTTAACTGACAGGGCCTCCATCCATAATTGTCTAGTTCCAGCTTCCTTCACAATTTCAATATGTGTATTATTTATATTTATAACAGTGTTAAACTATATTTATTTTTTCAGTATGTATATTATTATTTAGATTTATATTTGTGTTTGTAGGCTTTGCTTGCAGGTTAGGTGGAGGTGGAGCTTGCCCATATTTGTATACATTTATGCACACACTCCCTCATTTTTCTATATATAGAGTGTTGATGGGTGGGTAGGTGGGCCTTTGGTCCCAGATTTCAAACTTCAGCTCTGATACCATGTGTAAGGCCCAAATTTAACAAAGCCTAAAAAAAATTGTAATTTAAACAATTAAGATTATTTCGACGTATAAACAATAAGTAATTTCTTTATTCATCATATAAGCAACATAAATTTAAATTTATGAACAACATGCTAATAATTTTAAATAACCATCACATGTTCATGAGAATGTGTGCAAAAAAATACCTATGTCTGATGCTAAATTCCCGACCTTTGGTTGTCCTCTATGCTTCTCTACCCAGACTCTGCTTGATGCTCTGACCAAACCCTACCCAAAACTGACTAACCACCTAGCCAGCTAGGAGCAGCCTATCTGACCCCCTAGCTCTAGGATTTTGTGAGGATTCCCAGCCCCCAAGCCCAAAACTCTCAGCAACTTGGTGCCCCCTGCAACAGTTCACCCAACCTCCAAAACCAAACTCCAAAACCAAAAAAATATCCAGCAGCAAAATACAGTCCTCTCCTCCCAATTTTTCATAATCCCCTTTCCCGAAGGCCTCTGCCCAGTCATATCTCCCCCATTCATCGACTCCTACTCTCCTTTAATGCCACCCACCTTATCCCTCGATTTATTATCTTATCCTTCCATTTATCACCTTATCCTTCCATTTATCACCTTATCCCTCAACTCAATGCTTCATCCCCCCTTGCATACATAAAGTTTACAATAAATAAATAAAAATTATTATTCTCTTAATTCATTACCCAAACCTTTAATGAGTCAATTAATTAATTAATTAATCATTCAAGAGATATAAACAATTATTAATTAATTAATTAATTAATCATTCAAGAGATATAAACAATTATTAATTAATTACTTAATTAATATGAATAAATAATCATTTTTTAACTAAAATATATTATGACAGATAATTAAATAATTAACTATACTTGATAAACCCTATGCAACTATTTAACTAGGGTTGTTACAGTTATCGTTAATTTCATTTCCCAATTAGTAGATTTATATTCCTGTTAGTTATTTTTTGTTTTGCAATTTTATTCTTTCAAGGAATTTTTACTTTGGATTGGATTCTCTTCCATGCATCAAGTAGACTAGGATTCGAAGCAGTTTTCAGTTTCCTTATAATGTTTAGATTGCAAAGTATGGACCAGTTCTGTATACTTAATTTACAACAATGCAATTGGTTGAATTAGGTTCAAACAAGCCCCATAGTATCATTACATTTTTATTTCCTGGAGTTAAGTTTTTTTAATTTTTGTAATTATTTTATGTAGTTTGTATTTCCATATTTGATGTAAATATTTCTTGTAGCTTATATTTGTGTCTTGCTGTAACTTTTTGTAGAAGAAATTTTCATACACTATTGTATAATTTCTTATTATATAGTTAGCATCTACTTTTGAATTTCTGTAAATAAGGAAAGTGAGAAAAGTAATTTCCCCCAAAAATAATATAAAAAGGAAAAAATGATAGTTAGCATTAAAACCAAGCAATCAAAAGCCTACAAATATGCATATACTTTGCACAACGTTTTGAAAATTTACATTCCCTAGGTTGATAATTAAATTAGGTTCTTACGGTTAATGGAGTGTTAATTCCAAGTATTGTTGGAGCCCATCACTTTTTGGTGTCGTTGTCAGAGAAGCGCTAATATTTTTGGAGATTTTTCCTTTGCATATGGATCTAGGAACTTATTCATTGGAGTATACTTCTCTAAATGAGAATGAATGAGGAGCAAAGATAAGTTTGGAAGGTTTCTACCTAATACCACTTTAAATCTTGATCCTACATAATTAAGTAAGGAAGAGGTTTTTGGTTCAACCTTTCACACTTTGAAAGACAAACCCAAGGTTCAAATTGAATTAGATGACCCATATATTGATTTGTGAAGATTTCATAGACCCTTTGGAGTAAAATATGAATCCACTGGTTGGGAACTTGAGACTTTGTTCAATATGGGAGATAGAGATGAGAGACATGAAGAAGAAAGACATATTCCAAGAAATGAACCAGACAGTGATGAAGAGGAATACGTATTACGTATAATGAAATCTGATGAAGAAGATTAAATGAAAAACATAAATATTTAAGTTCTTCCACTATTTTATGGGATACCTAGAGGACCCAAACACCTTCTTGTTTGAATTTGAAGTTTTGTGTCGGATATATGAATAAAAAAATGATGCTCAAAAGATACGATTGTTTCCTTCAACTTTAAAAGATGTTGTTTTAATGTGGTTCATGGGACTACAAGGAGAAAGCATTGGTACTTTAGAAGAGATGAAGAAATATTTCTTAGAGAAGTACAAGTATTATTGTAAGGCGTGAGAAACAAGAAATGATATTTTTCATACGACACAAAGGGTTGATGAAACATTGGAGGAATATGCTGAGAGGTTTCATTTTAGTTATAAACGAGGCACAAATTGTAAGCTTGACGATGAATCACTCAAATTAGTTTTGCTTAGAGGAGTAAGGGAAGATTTGATGACAAAAAAGGATTTAATTGTTGCATGGTATATTTATCAGTTCACCTATGATAAAATAAAGGACCTATTTAGAAATTACTCAAGAGAAACCATGAGGAAAGGTAGAGGGTTAAAATTTGTCTTACCTTCAACATCAAATAATACAACTAGAATTACCAAAGATGAAATTGGAAATCTAATCAGGGATATGAAAACAAACATTCTAAATTCTTTATCTATGTAATTGGATTCTCTACAAAAAAAGAAGAAGATGAAAAACATAAATCCTTAGCAATTTTGTGTCTTAGGTGCACTAAGAAACATCCATGAATGGAGTGTCCACTTGTTGTAATGAAAGTATACAATGTCTATTATGAAAATCATGATACTGAAAAGTGCCCAAAGTTTCCAAGTTTAAAGGAAATGCATCAAAATGTTGAAAAAGTGTACTTTATTAGTCATCAACAGTTTGGACAGCTAAGACCATAGTTTCCAGGAGGTATTCAATATTAGTACTCAATACCACCATGCTCTAATCAATATCTTCCACAAAACAATTAGCCATAGTTTTCACAATTCCAACATAGTCGACAATCCTTTCCACAATTTCAAACTAATTCACATCCATGACAACCACATTTCCCTCATCCAATGAAATATAGTCAGCAACCATATACAATTCAAGGGAACACATGGCCAAATTAACAACAAATTTTAAGACCATATAATAATTAGCCTATACACCACCAACAACAATTGTTTCCTCCTCCAATACAAGGCTATAGTCCAAAAAATGTAAGACCATTGTAGTTGCCTTCCCAACCTAATATGAATCCTAATAACAGGGCAAGGAAATCCAACCAACCACAACCAAGTCAACAACAATCAAAGTAATCAAATAATTCCATCCCACCAATACAACCGGGTCATCCAGTTTATTCTAATGAAGTGGGAGATTTTCCAACCTATACAGTTTTAGCACTTGACTGTCAAGTCACTCATCTCCGGTCAAGAAAAGTGTTAGAAGATACTAGATCCCTTAGTGTAGAAGATGTTAGTGAGGAATAACTAGTGATTGAGAAGGATAGAGAACAATTGCAACCAATGTAATCCTCTACTCATGTTGAATCTGATATCCAACATTCTCTAGGTAACAAGGATAATATTGTACCTTTTTCGGAGAGATTAAATCAACCTAAAATTGAACCACAACTAGTTTTTGACATTATGGAAGAATTGGAAATTTTATGTGTTAAAATCCCTTTGATTCAGGCCATAAAAGACATTCTCATTTATAATAAATTGAATAGATATATATGCGTCAAGAATATAGGAAGGAAGAAACAAGATTCCCCTATTTTCCAAGTAGTAGGATAGTTGTATGAACTTATGTTAGGAGAACTGTTAAGCCAAAGTACATTGATCCAGGTAATCCTATAGTCCAATTTTATATCAGAAAAACTCCAATTCCAAAAACTTTAATTGATTTGGGCACAACAATCAATGTAACGACCATAGAAGCTATGGAAAACTTGAATATTCATAATCTAATGCATAAAACACTAACAAGTTTTCAAATGGATAACATGACAACAGTTAAACTTGAAGGGATCCGAGAATATATTGTAGTTACAATAGATTCATGGGAATACCCAACATATTTGATAATCATGCACCCCAAAACAAACACGAGGGGATATCCATTAATATTGGTGTATCCATGTTTAGCAATTGTCGATGCTTACATAAAATTTCGCTAAGAAAATATGACAATTTCATAACAATAATTTGTTAAGAAACTTAAATTGCACCTCCCAACAAAATCAATGTCGGAAATAGAGGAACATTTGTGGATTCCACTTGATGATGGGAGTGATTATTATTCTGAAAATGTAACACCAATTCTTACAATTGAAAAAAAAATAACGCTGAAAGAACCATTTGATGAAAATCCGATATCAAACTTCATGAAAACAAATTATTTAGCAACTATTGACATCAGGAAATGTAACCAACACACAAACGAAGAAGGGGCAAGTTTTGTTAGCAATGCAAAATATAATGACTCTAATGAATCACCTTCACTTCTAAGTGATGGTAATGCACCTCAACACCTGGATGGATATTTTGTAGAATAATATGTTATAAATCGGGTTAAAACCATTGAGATTTTCCTAGAAAAATCTCTAAACATAAACAGTCAACTACAGTCGAATCAACAACATGAATTGTAGAAATTGCTATAGAAATATTCTGCAGTGTTTGCTTGGGATTACAAATAATTGCATGGTATTGATCCATATGTTTGTATGCACCACATTCAAATTCAATATGGAATGAAACATGTTCATCAAACACAACGTAGAGTGAATCATGTCCTAAAATATATCGTAAAAGATGAGCTGCAAAAACTCTTAATATCTAGGTTTATTTATCCAATCTTTGACAACGAGTGGGTTTCTCCACTTGTATAAGTTCCTAAGAAAGGGGGGAAATGACATATTTGTGTTGACTATAGGGAACTCAATAAAGACACTAGAAAATATCATTTCCCTTTACCATTCATTAGCCAAGTTCTGGATTCCTTATCTAGAAAGCAATATATTTCCTTCCTAGATGGTTTTATCAGGTATAACCAAATTCAAATAGAACTAGAGGATCAAGACAAAACAAAATTCACATGTCCCTGGGGAAACTTTGCTTACAGATTCCCACCATTTGGGTTTTTCAATGCACCAACCACCTTTCGAGAGTTGTTTTAAGTATTTTTGTTGATTTAATACTTGATTGTGTGGAAATATTTATGGATGAATTCACTATGTTTGGAAACCAATTTGATGAAGAATTAGCTAGATTAGAAAACATTCTTCAATGATGTGTAGAAAATAATGTTTCATTGAGTAATGAAAAGTGTTTTTTAATGATGATGGAAGGAATTGTGTAAGGACATCATATTTTTGCTCAGGGAATACAAGTAGATCTTAGAAAAATCGTTGTTATTAAAAATATGTCGGTACCAACAAAGCAACGTAAGGTTTTCCTTGGCCATGTTAGATATTATAGAATATTTATTCAAAATTTTAGAAAACTAACCTCTCCAATGTTTGTTCTTCTCACTAAGGATGTAGAATGTATTTGGAAAGAAGCATGCCAACATGCCTTTCAAGATTTAAAACATAAATTAATCATAGCTCCTATTCTGCATGGACCTAATTAGAAGTTATCATTTCATATTTACGTTGTTTCTTATGATAAAAGTTTGGGTGTTGTGTTAGGATAGAAGGAAACTTTGTCTATGCATGCAATATATTATATCAACAAAAATCTGGCAAAAGATAAGCAAAATTACACTGTAACAAAGAAGGAGTTTTTACCAGTCGTATATGCAATTAACAAGTTTCGCCATTAGATCATTATGTATCCTACATTTGTGCATACATATAATTCAAAAAATAAATATTTATTGAATAACCAGTAATGATTGGTAGAATAATTTGTTGGTTGTTACCTTTCCGAGAATTTGACATGACTGTACTTGATAAGCCTGGTCGAGAAACTGTGGTTGTAGATATTTTATCACTAATTCTAGACGATCAAGTGGATGAACCAACATATGATTCATTTCCTGATGAGAACCTATTTTTTGTGTCCATGATCACACCATGGTTTGCAAACATTGAAGATTATCTGGTGTCCAAAAGATTACCCCAACATTTTTCCCATCATGAGCATTGTGCCTTGGTCAGAAAAAGTGGACCTTTTACATAGATAAAGGCTATTTATTCAAGTTGTGACATGATGAAATTCTGCAAAGATGAAGTGTACGAGATATTGAAGGCCTATCACGATGAACCATGAGGAGGGAATTTTGATGCAACAAGGACCACCAAAATTATTCTCTCCACTAGATATTATTGGCCAACACTTCAAAAATATCCATAGGCCTATGTTAGATGTTGTGATGCCTGTCAAAGAATGGGACAATCTACCAAATCTGCATAAATTCCATTACAGCTGCAAGTTTCTCTTGAGCCATTTGAGAAGTGCGATATTGATTTCATGGGTCCTATCAACCACCATCTAATCAATTAAAGTACATGATAGTATGTACAAATTATCTAACCAAGTGGGTGGAAGTTCATCTCCTTAAAAACATCCAAGTGGAGCAAGTTGTTGAATTTATTTATGACAACATCTTCACTAGATTTGGCATGCCTAGATAAATTGTATCAGATACAGGATCTCAGTTCACTTCCAAGTTGATTTCATATCGTATGGAACCATATAAAATCAAACATAGGAAGACAACGAATTATCATCCCCAATCCAATGGGCAGCTGGAAATGACTAACAGAGAACTGGAAAATCCCTTAACTAAGACAATTCAGTTCCACCATAGAGATTGGGAAAATAAATTTCTGAAGCTATTTGGGCTTATTGAACAACTTGGAAAACTTCAACAAGATTTACAATGTATGAATTAGTCTATGGAAAAATGGTTCTTCTTCCAATAGAGTTCAAAATAAAGACTCTTTGCATAACAGTTGAATTAGGAATTAATATATCGGATGCACAAAAATAACAAATTTCTCAACTTAAGATGTTGTATGGGTTTCATCAAGAAGCTCTGCAGCTTACAAAAACTCTACAAAAACAAGGTAAATGTTGGCATGACCATTTCATTAAATACAAAAAATTTCAACAAGGGGATTGGGTATTATTATTTGATTCCAAATTTCAAGATTTTAAAGATAAATTAACAACATGATGGCTTGGTCCATATGAAATTGAAATTGAAATTGTCTTCGATAATGGCATAGTATGATTAAAAATCATTGATACTGAAAGACTTCCATTATTGGTAAATGGTCATCGATTAAATTCATACAAAATACACAATCCAAAGGGGAGTTCACTTCTAGTTTAAAACAACAACACTCTTTGAATGTAGTTGATGGATTTCAAACCCTTGAATCCACTTAGTTCCGGTGTTGTAGAAAAACAAATACATCAATAAATAAAATCTCATTATGAAAACCAACAATGACTTTACAGGGTGTGAAAAAATTTGAAAACCACAATTGGCGAGGTTTTCATATAAATAAATAGAAAACTCTTGAAAACCAAGAATGGTGCATTCCTTTGTGGGATAAAAAAAAAAAACACATTTTTTGCATAGTTTTTTTGCAGCCTTCCTTACTGCATACTTTCTCAGTAAAAATCAGATCATATTATTCTCTTTTCAAATTTTAATCATGTTGTTGAATTTCTCTCTAGCACATATATTATTTTTCTTCTTTCAGTATTAGTTGTCGCTTTTCTCAGTAGCAATTGGCGTGCCTACTCAGCCTTTCCTCATTTCAAGACGCCATGTGTGGCCCCTTTCCACATCGATGCCACTTCCATATTTTCTTTGTAGTACTCAACTATATTCATTCGCCGCCAACTTAGTCTATTCACGTGCGTGCCTCTCACATCGATCAGGTATTCCTGTCTTTTTCTTTTAAATTTCTTTATTTACTATTTAAATTCCCCATGTTTCACTACTATTCTTTCTTCAATTGTCACGATGACCATCGCTTCCTTTGGGGGAGGTTAATCTGACTAGAAAATCGGTTGTCAACATTGCAAATATTTGTGAATTGACATACACTTCTCAATGTATCAATGGTACCAATGTATTGTGTGTCAATTAACACCATAATTTTGTTTGTACCTCCACGTCATCCACCATAACTCAAGATTATTACCTATTTGTTACCCCACTATTTCCATATGCCACATGTCATTACCACTCCTTGCCATCAATATTCCACATATGCCAATTAGTTACTGATTTGATGGATGAATTGATGGGACAATTAATTTGGTAGTTTTTGTTGTATGATTCCACCATTTCCCTGCTAGCATTGTAGTGGATCATTATGATAATTCTACAACAACCATTATCTATTTAGTTGAGAAATTTAAATGGAGAATAGTTCATCCAAGATACTTCTCCATGAAACGTATTCTCATACGAGTGGCTTACTCTATAGAATATAATTCTTTTGAATTGCAAGCTTGAACTACATTATATTACGTTGTGGATCAGAGGAGTGTGAATTATCTGGAAATGTGTTTCATATCTACAACATGGGAGAAAATATATTTAGGAAAGATCCCATTACGTTGGAAGTTATTATCAGTAATCCACGGGTGGCTAAAATTTGTAGACAAGTTGGGTGGTTGCAATTATTTGAAAGAATACAAAATAGTAGTACATCGTTGGGAGAGCATTTTGTTCAAAATTCCAGAAATGGAATGACAAAATTAAACGATTTGGAATTCTCGGTTACAGAAGAAATCATTTTGTAAGTTACATGCTTGGAAGTAGATGGAAGGCACTAGTATAAGGAGAGAGTTGAATCATCCAGGGATAGAGGTGTATTTTTGGAACACGATGAAGTGGTAAAAGACAAAAGGAAAGGGGTGAAGAGATTATCTTTACCTGAGTCGTGGAGTGAATTACTCCATGGACCATCACATTATTAAATACATTACACTTGAGGGTCATTCTTCCCTTTTGCATGGCATATCACTTTTGTTTCCTAGCTCATTTTCGAAAACATGAAAATTAATTTACCATACTTTTTGCTAAATTCCTTGGAAGTCATGGCAGAATAGTTTCAAAAAGGAAAATGGGACCAGTTGGCGCATCATGGTCTCATCTATCTCATTGGTAAGCATGCATTTCTTCAGCAACGTCCCTGGGAATATTGGGGGAAATTTTTGAAACAACTCATCAACCTTGTTGAGGAATATGTTGAAATGTCACTAGAACAAATGACTCAACAACATCGAAAACAATCAACTCAGTAGAAACAAGAGAAGCAGAGTCAAATATTGAAAAGAAGACAGTTGGTTGATGATATTACAAGCAACTTGCATCTCATTGAAGTATATTCACCGCCCATGTATATTGATGAAGAAATAACATAAGCTTCAGAAACATTATTCAAGATCGAAAAGGAAGACACAACTTGCTAGGTAAAACTTGCACACACTCTTACTCTTGTTCCCCCCAATGTACAATTGGAAATTGAGCAATTAAAAGAACAATTGAAGGGGTTAATAGTAGAAAAGGATGAAGTTTAACATTAAGGGAACAAGTGAAGGGATCAAATATAAAAACATATGCTTGGAAACATCTAGTTGATTCCCAAAAGGATGAATATATTCATCTGGACACTCATAACCATAAATTGAAAACAATAGAAAAAAAATTATAATCAACTGGAGGAAGAAATAGTAGAAAAAATAGAAAATTATTAATGAAAAAGATGAAGAGATTAAGGATCTTAAATAGAGGATAAAAAATATTGGTGAATTAGCATAAGAAACTTTAGCATGCAGGTCACCTTCACCTGTATATGTTATGTATTTAAAGGAACAACTGTTGGGATTTCAGATAGAAGGGATTGTTTCAAACATGCCATTGGATCTCAAACGTATTGGGAGAATATTATGTAGCATGTATTTCTCCAGTTCACCAGAAAGAAGGAATATACTTTGAGAATTTTATTTTCATAATTATTTGATTTCTGACAACAACACTATGTGGAACCCAAATCATTTCATTGGGGATGTGAACTTGAGATAATTTTTGTCTGTTTTGGAGAATGAATTGAAAAGGGCTTAGAAGAAGTAATCATATAAAGGAGAGGAATCAATTTTTCCACTATGGATTATGCCAAAGGCAACTCATATAACTCATATTTTTTAAATTCATAACAAAAGAATGCCAGACCCTAGAATCAAAGCAGTCATGACTCAAGTACAAAATGAAGTAGTAAGTGAATTCATCATATTCTACATCAGTTCATAACAATCAAGGATTGTAGCCTATAGAGGTAGGTGGAATGAGTTGAAAAATACACTAAAGATGAAATAAAGATGAAATAGACATACTCTTTACCAAATCTTCATGCATCCTTATATTGTAGCAGGTTGTATGTCAACTCTATTAGAGAATTTTGCCTTCAACGAATAGGCCTTAGATTTAAATTTCCAATGATATTTCACCCAATACCATATTATAGAGAAGATGATGATGTCAATAAAGAGGAAGAGAGAAAAATATGGAAGTTGATAGAAATTCTAAGAGGATTCCACGTATAAAGTACTACTACACAGTTACTTCCCTATGACTTTAGATAAACTTGTTCAACACAACATTATCAAGTGGTGTTTGTGGATTAATATTAGTTTCATACGGAATGTAAAAAAGGATAAGCTGGGGAGTATGATGAGCATGGTAATTTCCCTTTTCCTTCCCCTTTAATTACTTCAAGATCCTCCTCAATTGATCAACTTGATCATTTCTTGCCCATTATCTACCATTTCTACCTCATTTTCCTTTCTTGAATAACATGAATCTTTGGGTTGATTTTTTATATTAAATAAATGATTTTTATTAGGAAAGGAACATGGATGCATGATTTATGCATTCAAGTTGTTAAATTTTTCAATTACGGGATTTAGAAAGAAAATTGTACTATTTTTTATTTGTCAGGAGTTGCAAAATTTCTCATCAGTTGAAGCTCAGAATATCAAATTTTCCAAATGCTACATAATTTTTTGCCAGTAGGTATATCAACTATTGAAGCTACCCAGTGTTGTAGAGTTTCTCATTATTATATAGATATTTTCAAGAGTGTGTGACCTATTTTGGGTTGTTGTCAAAGCATTGGAAGGAAACATAGGAAGCCACATATGATACATTGAGCACTATTCATAAGGGTGCGATACTTATGTTTTTTTATTTTTGTTCATTCAAATGTAAGACATGGGAGATGTAAGTAAGACACAAATCTATTTTTGAGGATACGATTTTCTTTTGAAAGATAGGAGATAACTTTTCAGTTAATTCTGGAAAAGGGAGAAACTTCCCAAGAACTCATGAATTTTTTGTATAAAGAAACAAGAGAAAGAACCTATCGGGGTTCAAAATTTTGACTATGAATATATTGTTCTTGGTTACAAATTGTCTTTTGTTAAATCTTGTTCTTATGATAATTAGTTGAGTTAACACATGGATCAACCAACATAATGTGGAGCAAGGTTCACTCTACAGTGGTGGTCATCCTATTTTCTTATGCAACTTAGGTAGCATTAATTTGATTTCCTCATTAGTATATTTTTCTTCTTGTAAGTTATTTTTTGTTCTTCCATTTTATTATGTCACGAAGTTTTTACTTTGGATTAAATTTTCCTTCATGCATCAAGAAAACTAAGATTCTTTGCATTTTTCATTTTCCTTATTAAGTTTAGATTGCAAAGTTTGGACCAATTTTGTATACTTAATTTGCAAAAATGAAATTGGTTGAATTAGGTTCAGACAGGCCACATAGTATCATTCCATTTCTATTTGTTGTAGTTATATTTTTTTTAATTGTTGTAACTATTTTATGTAGTTTATATATCCATCTATGTTGTAATTATTTCTTGTAGCTTATATTTTTGTCTTGTTGTAACTTTATGCAGAAGCAATTTGCATATGCTATTGTATAATTTCTTATTATATAGTGAGCATCTCCTTTTGAATTTTCGTAAAGAAGGAAAGTGAGAAAAGTAATTTCCCCCCAAAATAATATAAAAAGGAAAAAATGATAGTTAGAAATAAATCCAAGTAAGCAAAATCCTAAAAATATGCATCTACTTTGCACAATGTTTTGAAAGTTTATATTCCCTAGGTTGATAATTAAAGTAGGTTCTTGCAGTTAATGGACTGAAGGTCTCATTCTGCTTATAATTATAATACATGGCTAAGGATTTAGAAGAAGGAATTCATAGTAAAGTTATGCTAGAGAAATATAGTCAAAGAGTGAGGAGTCCATTGCTTCCATTGACATGTTTGTGTTTTCTTTCCCTCTTGTTCTTCATTTTTCCTCCAAAATGATCATTGACAAGGGGAAATGCTACCCAACTTCATTAGAAATTGAGATCGATCCTAAATGTATATTAAATTGATCCTCCCAAGGAGAAGACTAGCTCTAAACTCCCTAAGTGATATAGTGTATTATTTATTTGCTTTTCCATTGGAATAAATCAATTATTACTCTTCTCCCCCAAAAAATGTTGTTTGAATGTTATTTAAAACATTGAATCCATTGATCAATTCTTTTATAAATATCATACATGCTAAAGGATAGTGTGGACGTTGGTTATATTATTATCCCCTCACCTTTCATTATATGCTTCTAGCTCTAACTATTAGATAGGATAGGGGTTTTAGCACTCCCATGCATGAAAACCCCCTTAATAGTATGGTGATTCCACTAGGGGCTTAGATCCATTAATCCAACTCCCAATTGTTACTAGGATTTTAGTTTTAATCTCCAGTAGCTTCCAGGTTCATTTTAGCTTATGTTTTTTCCTTATCTATTAGCTAGAAAGGCGTTGGTTTTAAAATTTGAATGTTTGAATTTCTCGGCTTTTTGCACCATTTTGCTTGTCTTTTCAATTTCATTCGATATAGTTTTCCTTCAATTATAACATTTTTTGCACATTTTTTACCATTGAAAGACCACATGGAAAAATCCATGCTCATGATACACTACGAATTAGTGTAAATCACATTATTATTAATTTATGTTAGTGCACAACTCTCATAATCAGGCCACTATCAGAATCGGGAACCTAGACAACACCATAAAAAAAAAATTGTGAGCATTTGAATTTTTTGTGAAGTTTTATAGGTAATTTCATTTTTTTTTTAAGAATTATTGGTTGTCTTAACTACATTGTTTATCATGTTAAATTAGAAATTAAATTCATTTTTTCAATTATATTGTTTTTATCGTTATTTTTTTCTTTGCACTTAAATTCAACATTTTATTTCTGCATTGTCATTTTTATCACTACAGGTATGCACACAAACAAGGACCTAAAACCTATCCTGAATCAAAATATACTCTGCATCCCATGCTTCTAAAGGGATTTAGATGATTTAGAATGATTAGGGTAGTAAAATATCTCCTTCAACTCTCCTTAACAATAAATGTGCATGGTTCATGTTTCAAAGCTTGGCCTTCGATAGATGAAAGAAACTTTAATCTAACCTACTAAATCCCCCTTCAAGGACACATGAAATTATAGTCCAAGTTAGTATTTTGGAGATAGCTATCCAAATAATTCTCCATTATTGTTTTTCATTGAAACATACTTGTTTTTGTTTGGAGCTTAAAATCCTTTCTAGCGGATGTTTTCTCCAACACAAGGGATGTGCATTATTTTGAGTTTCAATTCTTAGGTTTGGACTAGTAGTTTGACAAATCCACTTAGATATTTCAAGTTATGTGTTTCCCCTTAACCATTGGAAGCTAGTAACTTCCATATGCATGATCTATGAAGAGGTATCCTTGTTACCAAATTTAAGGTTTATCATTAGGGGGATTTCATGCGATTGTGAAGGCACCTAAGATATATAAATGCTACCCTTTTGTACCTTTACCACAAGGGTGCTTCTTTATAATTGTTTTTATGACACATTCACTTGTATTCTTTGGTGGATTTCATCACAACTATTAAAAACATTGAAAGGCCCAGTTTCGATTTGTGGTTTACATGAGGATTAGAAGAGTCTCAAAATCATTCTTGTTTCTTTTCAAATATCGTGTGACAATTGTTTAGTAAAAAACTACTCATTATTACCACTAGAAACACACACTTACAAATCACTTGTTGTACCACCTATGCACAATTTTCAATTGGATAATTACTATGAGGAGTCGTTTTTCATTTTAGCGTGTTTCCTTTTACCTATCACCTTGTAGCTTGAAAATATCTTAATAATTAGAAATTATAGTGAACTCCAAATCATCTAGGTGTTATCTTAGGCTTCACAACATCCCTCCTCTACTAGGATGGGTACTTTATATTTCCATCTATTTGTGAAGGTGTATTATATCCACTCTAAACCAAAATTTGAGATTTGTTCACATCAATATCATCCACATCGATCTCGTCCTCTACTAGTTCTTCCACTTCACACTCTATGCATTCTAGCTTGCGAACTACCAATATATCCACAATGATTGTTCCTAACTTTCCCTACATATCTAGTTTTCTCTTTGATGATTTGGAAAAACTGGCAATGACTCTATCCTCTCTTATTGGACTTAGCCACCCATGTTTACCAAGTTCCTATTTGACATTCCCAAATTTGAGGGTAGACTTGGTGAGGATTCATCAAACCATGCAATGAAATTTCATGTATGGTTCTCATCCAATAGTATCTATGGAATATTATGTACAACTTAGGTTGTTTCAATGCACTCTCATAGGGGTGTCCAAAAAATGGTACATTGATGAAAGAGTTGGTCCTCATACCACTTTTGAGTCAATAACCAAGGATTTTTTGACCTTTTTCAATTATCGAACCGTCATGACACTGGAGTCAAAATTCTAACCAATTGTCACCATACCACTACCACACATATCATGAATCACATCCATGAGTGGTTTTAGTTAAATAGTTTATGTAATATCAAAATTTAAGTCACTTTCCTCTTGGATTGGTTTTGGGAGTCTCTCATCCCCATTATAGCCAAATATGTGTCCACTATCATGCCTTAGTCAAAGGATGTGTCAATCCTCAAGGTGCAATTTTTTTTACCTTGTTTATGTAAAATTAGGGTATTTGTACTCTATCATCCCCAATTCCCCTCAAAGTCATCCTTTTGAACAACCAACATTGGGAGTATCTCATGTTTCTCACATTGTTATAAGTTCCATTATGCATGCCACCAACTAGTTTAGCAGATGGATTTCCCACTTGGTACAATCAATACATAAATCACTACAACATAGCCAATACTTTTTATGGTCAACCTAACACTTCATTTGGGCTTTACCATATACCCTATGTCAATTCCAACACCCCTTATGATGGATAATGGTCTTCGCATTAGGGGGTCAACACATCCCACTCAGGGACTTATACTTCTCAACATGTGCATGGTCCCTTATGTAGTAGGAAACCCTCCAATGGTTGATTTTATTTGTCATATGGTCCAAGTACATTTTATGGTTCCCCACCACCTAAATACATACTACCCTTCCTATTCCAACATTAGTACCATTGGCCCCATAACACCCCTTACCTTCATCTAACATCAACCTTGTTCAATCTTCTTCTTCCCAACAAGGCTAGACTTTTACTCGATAGAACCCAACCAGTACCCCAAAATCATAGAACAAGGGGAGTAAGAAGAAAGGAAACAAGAACTATAATCAATTAGGGACAAGGGGGAAATCCACCCAATAAAACTATTAACTATGGGGGAAATCCTAACATCACAAACTATAATCAAAATTCTAACCAAAAAAATGCACCTAAGAAAATTAAGAATAACCATATTTAAATGAACTTCCATTGTGTGCTTTGTAGCCAGTATGGTAATTTCACACATCACTACCCTAAAATATCCAAGTTTCACATATTGCAGGCATAATAAATACTTCAAGTAATAATCCCCCCTAAGGGAAGAGTACAAGTCAATAAGGGGACCCTAATCTTTCACAAATAGTAGTGTTGCAAAACTTCTTCCCCTAGAAATGAGTAAATGAAAACCAATAAGAGACATTTTCCTCTTCTCATCTCTTTAGTTCCTCATAGCTAGGAGACCCTTTGTTTCAAAACATATACCTTTACACTTTCCACTCTAAATATGACATGACTGAGCCTACTCTAGCTAAATATGATAACCCTCGACTAGTGATACCTTACAAATCCCTCCACCAAATGTTGACCATACACCTCTTGGACAAACAATGTCTTTACATCAAATAGCACACAACCCACATGCAAGGGCATAACATGGCTATAGTATCATTGATGACTTAATATAGTCACTTTAAAACATGCTAGCACTCAAGTTTCTTCATACTTTTCCTTCCTAATGTAAGTCCTTACTATCAATCTTGGGAGTTATGTTTTTGTTAGATTCACACTTGATGAATTTTGGATTAGACAGATTTGAGCCAAGGATTTTCCCTTTAATTTCAATTCTAATACTTGACATGATTAAAAACTTTATCATACATCATTTTGTCATTGAAAAATGGGTTTATGATGGTATGGAGGAAGTTGGGATTCTTTTGAGGTAATCCCATCCACCATAACTCTCCACACCTATGATGGACACCCTTCTTAGCTAGAAGTGATATTTCAAAATGTCCCCATTGAGCTAGAGGAAACAATATTTTGATTAACATAGAAGTTTTCAACATAGATTTATTACAACATTCTCCTTGGACACAACCATATGTATGTCATGAAGGTGATGGCCTCCTTATTCTTCTACACCGTGATGTTTTCCCATAGTGAAAATATCACTACTTTGGATCAACTTACATATTATGAGCCCAAGCCACCTCCCAATATGGACAATATTTTTCCCACCATTAGGGAGAACCAACACCTCCCATATTACATCGATATGGGCCCTGATATATTCAAATTATCCACCCTACCTAGGTTGTATTAGGACACACCTCCCCAAGTTTCTCACATAAGATAGTATCCCATGTGTACGATTATATTCTATGATGAACTATCTTGTATTTCATCAATTGAATCACTTACATTGTCCACCCTTGAATCCATGATTCAATTGAAGTAAAAACCACTTGGACTATCTACTTCCTCACCATCATTATATGAATAACATTCATCCCCAAATTCCCGCCCTCTTCTAGAGAAAGTGCTTCTAGGAACTCCCATGTCACAAATTCCCTTTCTCTTTCTTCCATTGGCATCGTGGGATCCTTGTAATGGTCATACTTTCCCTTATTGGGATAACCCTAGGGATACCTATTTAGTATATTTATCCATCTACCCCAACCTTCCACTACACCATCAATCATATTATTCTTATGTCCTATATTTCCTCTAACTATACCATCATGTACCATATTGAAGTTGTAATGGAAACCAACCCCATTGACTAAGCCCAACACACAAAATCAAGTTGGGGGGAATACTAGGAAATCTAGGGGAACCACCACCTCTAAATGTCCCATAAACTAGTGTACTAAAGACACTATTGACATAAATACCACCAACTGATCCCCACACACAGAATCAAGATAAGGAAAACAGTAGGAAAGCTAGGGGCACCACTATCCTTGGACCCAACCCAATCCTAGATATAGGACAAATTGACACTTGCACTTAGATTCCTCCTACATATTCCCTTTGAGATATCAATGGTCATTCCACTCCCCATTTTCCTACACTCATAGAGTTGCATCACATCCTCCACTCACATGTGGTGACCCTGCTTTTGTCAACCTCAATATATGAATGCACCCCTCTTGATCCCATGAAGAAACCTACCCGGTTGCACAACCAATCATTGTGAACCAACCACCCTTATGATCTATGTAATACCTTTTTCCATCATATTCACCATTTCCCAAAAATACATCAGTTTCAATCATCCCTTGCTATTTCCTACCAATAACCCATGGTGATAGTTCATTGAGTTGATTTAAGTCAGCATGCATTTCCACATATGAATACCATGGACTCCACTACCATTTAAAATATCTCCACTTCTATGGGTTCTATGTCTTATGATGACCCTTCATTTCCATCTAGCATCGAAATTGGTCCAACACCCTTCAATACCCCATCACATGTGCCTTGGATGGAGCCTTAGTCCATGTACAAAATATCCACTTCTATTACCGCTACCATTTAAAATATCTCCACTTCTATGGGTTCTATGTCTTATGATGACCATTCATTTCCATCTAGCATCGAAATTGGTCCAACACCCTTCAATACCCCATCACGTGTGCCTTGGATGGAGCCTTAGTCCATGTACAAAATATCCACTTCTATTAATTGATTTTCCCTTTCTCACATATGGATTTTATGTTGGTTGGAAAATTAACCCTTCCATACCTTTACCTACCATAGTGATACTACATGATACCTCCCCCTCTAGTGCCCATGTTTTCCACTATGACAAAGACACTCTAGATGTATTGAATACCCTTGTGATGAATTACACAAACATTCCTACTTTCTACCTAGATATGCTCTCACCCCTTCTAACTAGTATATTATCAAAGATAAGGATTTCATTCCCCATAGACATGCAAATTGGTTAAAAAATCCCACTATTACACTAGACACTTTCAAGGAAGGAAACATGGATAACATTTCACCAACCATATAGGTTGATGTTTCCATTACCCTCAAAATAATTAAAAATATACTTCTTGGATTTGCATGTTCCCTTAAAGAGGTTGTAGCTTACAAATCACTCTTCCAATAGTTTCGTGAGATCTTCACTTGGTCATATTTGAAATGCTTGGCCTAGACCCAAATATCATCAAGCATCACATTAACACATGGCTAGGTGCATCATTGTTTTATAGGAACAAAGGATTATCCATCCTACTAAATCCTTGAACACCAAGGAAAAAAATAGATAAACTACATGCCATTGGGTTTATCTACCTAATCGCATATACTCCTTGGGTAACCAATCATATCCATATGAACAAGAAGTAGGTAACCTCCCATATCTTTGTTGGGATAAATATATGCACTATTAATTCCCACATTTAATTATCAACCGAGGATCATAAGCTTTGAGGTGTAGGCGCATGAAACGCAGGATCAGAGGCTAGGATAACCTAATCTAAAGTCGAAAAAACAATCTTCAAACCCACACTGCAGGAAATTAACACTAAGGATTCATCACTGAGACGTAGGAATAACTTAGTGCTATAAATGCTTAGATCATAGTCTTTCATGCACTCGGGGTGATGTTTGTGTGATTAATCGTGAGTAGCTTACTTAAGTTTTATGTCCTTCAATGATTATTTCCTATAGCGGATCCACACTTAAATGCAATAAAAGAAACAAGAAAATGGAAATTAATTCAATTGACATAAAATAAACTATGGGAAAGCCAAATCACAATGAAAGAAAACTAATAATGACCAATAAGAGAAATTAACCTAAAATTGGATCTCAAGAACAATTCTTCAAATGGTTACAAGTGTCAACAAAAATAAGAGTGCTCTACAGAAAATGCATGAAAGAAGAATGGATATCTGATTAATGACAAGATTGGACAATGAGAAATGCACTCCTTTATGTTCACTCGAATTGTGGATTTGACAATTTCTCATAAACAATCAAAGAAAGCATAATGTAAGAAGATGGTGCAATAGTATTAGAACAATTTCTTGTATATTGTTGTATTGGATGTCCAAGCATAATTTTACAAATGAATGTCAATGAATGGAATGGTAATGAGACACTTCAATATCCAATGGTGGAATGAGCAAGCAATGTTAAATGAAATTATAGAAACAAAATACTACTACACCAACTGAAGAATCATTCCTAAGTATGTGTTAATATGAATATACTAAATTGAAACTGAACTTGCAGCTCTACAAAAATTGAATGCAAATCAACAAGATAACAACTAAACTAGAAATGAAATTTATACAAAAATAAACACAAGCGATCTAATCTATGAGAGTAAAAGAGGGTAGCAGTGTATTACTCAAAATGAGGGGACCTTCCCATGCTGAATAACCCTGCTTAAAAGAAAATCAACTCAAGTGAAGAATATGCAGACTAAACCAACAACAGTCAATCTTCCATTTTGATCAAAGACTCTGCTTTTACATGGCAGTTAACTCCTTAAAGATTTCTCACAAGAACAAACCTCTTACCTACAAAAACCTCATGAAACTAATGGCCCTTTCTCACAGCTCTATGAGGCTTATTTATACATGAAGAATCATTGAGGAGCGGATGGGACTGAATCCCAATGCTCTAATTTCAAATTTTACATTTTTAGGCATAAATCCCCAAAAAATGGGTTTTAATGTAATTTGGGCAGATTCGAGTTAGGGATCCACCCATATATTCCAAACTAATTCTAATTTTAAAAATGTGCTTGCATATTACTCAATTTTCCATATTCTAGACGAAACCCATTTCGTAGAATTTCTAGATCTTATGCCATCTGCATGAAAATCAAGGCACAAGTTGGCAGTTTGAGATTTTTGCTAATTTTTACAAAATCATTCCCCCTGAGCTATAGTTCCTGTTGTAGCACCCCCTGCCTCAGTAGGTCTTACATGACCTCCCGGTCTAAGGATCGTTCTCGAATTTACCTCTGAGATGAAATGGCTCTTTCAGATCCCTATCAGAACCCCAACATTCGATCCACAGGTCCTTTTGAAACCCCCTTATGTGAACAGGCACAATGTGCGAGCTTCACCTCCACACGACCACAACTGAGACTTGGTGCAAGCACCTTTCGCAACTCACAACCTCGCGAGTTGGAGTATCAAACTTTGGCACTCTCCCTTTGCGAAACCCAGAGAGGTGATGGTTGACCTCCTTTTCGCACTTCTCGCAATTCGCAGTCTCACTAGTTGAAGGATTGAACCTTCCTGCTCCTCTTCCGTGAATCCATGAGATGTGATGGTCAACGAATGGTTGACTCCTTCTCAATGTGTGAGTACATGCCACCTGTCACCCTTGCGGTCCCCACCTGATAAATGTGCCACGCATTCACACGATCTCTTGGCTCTCGCCACTTCGAAACTTCCACAGTCGAAAATGATTCCTCTCAACCTCTGAAACCCCGAGTGCACGATATGGTGAAGGTTCTGATCCAACGGTCTTCCCATGACCTGGATCCAATGGTTGTCTCTGCTCCTCACTACTCAGAGCTTCGTGAAATCAAGAGATTGGTCTACCCTCTCCAAACACCCGAACTTCCGATACGCGATGTATCGAGACGCCAGATCTCACGACTCTCCTTCCTCCCTGATCAACAATTTAGATCGCATCGTGATCTCGTGATCCAGAACTTTGTAGAGAAAAGGCCTCCCAGCTCACGATACCTGAATCCACAATATCACCCAAATCTCTGCCACCTATCCTCCAAGTTGGACGATCCTGATCCCTTCGGGATTTCATAAGTCGTGAAGTCAAAAGACTTCTCCTTCCGCTGTTCGATGCCTGAATCCCCAAAATGTGAGGATCTCATGACACGTGTCCTCTCCACGATGGACGATCTCTGTTCTTTCAGGATTTCGAGTTCCTCTCCTCTACTCATATGAGATTAAATCCCATGTAGCTCCTTCTAGATCCGATGGCTATCGGCTATCTGTTCTAGATCTAAAGGCCCAGATCTACTCCTCCTGCGCTGCACTTTCCTGCCTGCACCTGTACATGAAGCTCACGGTCCAGATTTTTTCCCCAGCTAATCTAATGGTAGTTGTAGCTCCCTCCTAAAATTCTACTCTTCTTCCTAAAATTGAAATATTTCAAGTGTCCCAAAGACCTTGACCTTTGTCCCTGCTACGAAGCCTCTATCCTTGGTCTCGCCTGCATTCTTGAAGACGCTTTCCCTCCTGAGCTTCGGGACTGTGACACCTTGAAGGGTTTCCCCTACTTCCTGCAATCCTTGCAGCTATTGCTCTGTGCTCAAAGGCACTTCTCCTCCTGAGCTTTCTTCACTCCTCTGAAACCTCAAAGGTTTCTCAGCCTCTGCATCCTCTCACAGGGTCTCTGCACACAACTGTGTTATCTGTCCTGAGCTTTGGGACTTAGAATAAGTCCTCACTCTCGCTCCCATTCCTGTGTTTAACCTCCTGAGCTTCTAGACTTGAACCAAAGTACTTCTACGCTCACTCCTTGATATTGACAAGCCTTCATATGGCTGTCAATCAACACTTCATCCGAGCGTTGGCCTGGTGTGGTGCTTTCACAGGTCTTCGTCCTCTCTCCCTTTCTCTCCTTGAAGGGATGGAAATTCCTTCTTGGCAGCCTCTTGCTCAAGCACTCCTTGTTGAGCTTATAGGGTATTCAACAACCCTATGAAGGTCCTCCTCCTTGGATGCTTCCCTATTCCAGAATTCAAAAGAGTTATTTCCTGTGCTCTCTCTGTACACCAATTCAATGCCCTCCTGGCAGAGTCTCTCCCCACAGAATCCCACAGTGATTATGTCTTCGCCCTAAACTCAAGTAAGATTTCTCTCCTACACTTTCTGCACTGGCTCGATGCTCTCCTGGAAGAGGTTCTACAGAACTCCTCCGAGATTTTGTCTTCTTCCTTGAACTCACAATGGAGTTCTTCCTCAATGCAACTCGTGCATTTGCTTAATGCCCTCCTGGTAGAGCTCTACAGAACTCCTCAGAGATTTTGTCTTATTCTATGCCTTTCCTCTACACAGTCCTATATCCAAGGTGTTCAACAACCTTGATATCTTTCCCTGAGTTTAAGACTTTAGCTGGTGCACCCTGCTGGTGCGTCCTTGTCCAAATTCCATAGAATTGAAAGTGCAACTATGCACTGGCTTTCAGAACCCGCAGTGTTTTGTCATGCACTCATGCATGAAGCCTCAAAGAACCCAAACCTGAATATCAAAGAACTCAACAGACAACAATTATGTCTATCCTTGCAAATGCACACCTACATCATACATCTACAACATATAATGAAGACGTGAAAAAATTCACACAACATAGAATGACATGCAAGAAAAACTGTTGTTTGTATTAATGTAAATTGTCTCTTTACAATGTGTTTGAGCTCAGACTTTTGATAGAGTCTCGGCTCCTTTCTCTATCTACTCTCCTCTCCTATTTCACCACTAACATAAGATCCAATATTTTTTACATGAGGGGGCTCTTCGAGCTCTTCCCTCCAAGCTACCTGCCCTATTCAATTACATTGAATTTACATTGAATGGGTTGTCTAGTATAGATCGGATCTAGATCTTAGCCTTACAACCATTAAATTCTATTTCTACCTAACGCCTGCTCAAAGGCATGGATTTATGGCTCCACAACCTTACATACATTAATTACATTAAAATCAAATTCAAAATGTGAGAGGACCGGTGCCTCTCTCCCTTGAATGTGCACTTTGAATGCACTAAGTGGGTTGGTTGGCTGGCACATGGCTGGCTTGGGAGCAATGCTCCTGCATCATACTCCTCTACTGTGAAAAATTCATGAGCTCCCCATCGTCGCTGTTGAAATCCTCCTGGATCCCAAACAACTCTTTGGAGCTATCTCCCTGCTCCATCTCTCTATTGTTGTTGTTGTTGTTGTTGTCTCCCTCCTGCTCAACTTCTCATCATTGGCAGTCTCTTATGCTGACTTCAACATCAGCTTCCTGATACCCTCTATCATCTCATCCAACTGCTCTAGTGGTTGGCTCTGTTTATACAGTCTCCTATGCTAAAGTTTCTTTCAGCAGATGGGCAGATCACCATGATCTCCCATGCTATCCTCTTCATCCTCTATGGCACTAAGTGTCCACTCTGTTGCAAAGTTCAGCTTGCCAGTTATATCACTGAGCTATTTTTTAGCTTCTCCCTTTGACAGCTTAACTATCATTTCTCCTTGTGTGGCACTAAGTGTCCACTCTATTGCAGTCTTCTCTGCAGTCTTCTCTTGACTGACCTGTTGTTCAGCCTCTTCATCTGACAGTGCTACTATTACCATCTTTGTTTTTGTTGGCTCAAGTCCAACCTCTCCCAGCTAATCCTTGGGATGGTATTCTCCTCCATCAGTTTCCAACCTCATTTGTTGGATGTGCATGCTCTGCACGTCTACCCTTTTCTCTAGGGTTTCAATCTTCTCCCACAGATCAGCAAAGCTCATGTTGTCTGCCTCTTCTTCAGCTTCTTCTGCTGCAGTCTTCTCCCTTTCAGCTTCCCGGCTGAAAATTCTGAGCCATTCCTCGGAATTCTCATCTCTTTCTTCTGCTTGGGAAACCTCTAACATCCGCTCCAATCCTCTCTTTTAGTTGACAGTCTCTATTGGCTTTCTTTCTGTTGCTTCTGCAACACAAGTTCTCACCTAAACTGGGTTGAGTGGCAGGAATATCTGAATTCCTCCAATCATCAGGATGCTCTCCTGATCCTCTTCATTCAACTCATCTAGCTGATCTGAAATCAGCTCTGAGTTCATGAGACTTTCACATAGCCTCATTTATGTTCCCACACCCACCTGGCAAATTGGAAACTCTCTGCTGCCCTCCTGGCAGTCTATGAGATCCTCAGATCCCACCTCATTTCCCTCCTGGAAACCTGAAATTTCACTCCTTCCCTCTTGGAAGTCTATGAGGTCCCGCAGTGATCTCATCTCATTTCCCTCCTGGCAATGTGAAATTCCCTCGCTGTCCTCCTGAAAGTTTATGAGATCTCGCAGCGATCTCATCTCATTTCCCTCCTGGCAATTGGGAATTTTTGTTCTGCCATCTTGGCAGTCTTTGAGATCTTCAATTGTTCTCATATCATCCTTATCATCACTGAGATTTCTCCTAGCCTCTAGTTCACATACCTAGACCATCTCCTCTAGTTCGTTGAGGTTTTCAGCATGCCTCAACCATCCCTTTAACAACCTTTGTTGTCTTTTGGCCACCAATTCCTGAATCGGCCACTTTACCTTCATCTTCATGGGCCATTTGTATACCCATCTTGATCTTGCATCTTGTTGCATCCAAAATGCTAGCTCCTCCATCCTCGCTCAGATCTCGGCAAGATCTTTATCTCTCGCAGTGTTCTCCTACTGCTGATGGATCTTCTTTCCACCATGTCCATGGCCTTCAGTAGCCATCTTCTTGTTCTTTTCTTCCCTCCTAGAAAACCTGCGGCTGTTACTCTACAACCCTGAGTGCTTCCAGCCTCTTCTTACAGTCTTCCTGACTATTTTCCTTGATTGTTGCCTACCTACAAACAATCACCATAGAGTTTCCAATACTCTGCCTTCTCCTGCCTGTCTCTGCAGGCTGCCTCTAATACCACAACTAATGTATATCAGAGTGCTCTTTTTTTCTCCTTCTTCCTCCATATGCAATATACAAATAGAGTCAGGCTCTGATACCACTTTGTTGTGTATCAAGGTGTTTTGCTTTTCTCTTGCCTCCTTCTGCCTACAATCTATAGACAAAAAGTATCTCTGATACCAATTTGCTGCAGCACCCCCTGCCTCAACAGGTCTTGCACGACCTCCCGACCTAAGGATTGTTCTCGAATTTACCTCTGAGTTGAAATGGATCTTTCAGATCCCTATCGGAACCCCAACATTCAATACATAGGTCCTTCTGAAACCCCCTTATGCGAACAAGCACAAGGTGCGAGATTCACCTCCACACGACCACAACTAAGCCTTGGCGCAAGTGCCTTTCGCAACTCGCAACCTCGCGAGTTGGAGTATCAAACTTTGGCACTCTCCCTTTGTGAAACCCTGAGAAGCGATGGTTGACCTCCTTTTCAGACTTATCACAATTCACAGTCTCGTGGGCTGAAGGATTGAACCTTCCTGCTCCTCTTTCACGAATCCATGAGATGTGATGGTCAACGAATGGTTGACTTCTTCCCGGTGTGAGAGTACATGCCACCTGTCACCCTTGCGGTCCCCACCTGACAGATGTTCCATGCATTCACATGAGCTCTCGGCTCTCGCCACTTTGTGACTTCCACAGTCAAAAATGATTCCTCTCAACCTCTGAAACCCTGAGTGCACGATATGGTGAAGGTTCTGATCCAAAGATCTTCCTGTGACCTGAATCCAATGGTTGTCTTTGATACCTCTTTGTTGCAGCACCCCCTACCTCATTAGGTCCTACACGACCTCCCAATCTAAGGATCATTCTCGAATTTACCTCTGAGCCGAAATGGCTCTTTCAGACCCCCAACATTTGATCCACAGGTCCTTCTGAAACCCCCTTATGCGAATAGGCACAAGGTGCGAGATTCACCTCCACACGACCACAATTGAGCCTTGGCACAAGCGCCTTTTGCAACTCACAACCTCACGAGTTGGAGTATCGAACTTTGGCACTCTCCCTTTGCGAAACCTCGAGAGGCGATGGTTGACCTCCTTTTCGCACTTCTCGCAATTAGTAGTCTCGTGAGTTGAAGGATTGAACCTTCCTGCTCCTCTTCCGCAAATCCACAAGATGCGATGGTCAACGAATGGTTGACTCCTTCCTGATGCGCGAGTACATGCCACCTGTCACCCTTGCGGTCCCCACCTGAAATATGTGCCACACATTCACACGAGCTCTCGAATCTCGCCACTTCACGACTTCCACTGTCAAAAATGTTTCCTCTCAACCTCTGAAACCCTGAGTACACGATATGGTGAAGGTTATGATCCAACGGTCTTCCCGTGACCTGGATCCAACGGTTGTCTCTACTCCTCATTACTTGGATCTTCATGAAATCAATATCTTGGTCTACCCTCTCCAAACTCCCAAACTTTCGATACTCAATGTATCGAGACGCCATATCTCACAGCTCTCTTTCCTCTCTGATCAACAACTCAGATCGCATCATGATCTCGCGATTCAAAACTTTGTAGAGCAAAGGCCTCCTAGCTCACGATACCTGAATCCACAATATGATCCAGATCTCTGCCACTTGTCCTCCAAATTGGATGGTCCTAATCCCTTCGGGATTTTGTAAGTCGCAAAGTCGAAAGACTTCTCCTTCCATTGCTCAATGCCCGAATCCATGAAATGTGAGGATCTCGTGACACGTGTCCTCTCCACGACGGATGGTCTCTGTTCTTTTAGGATTTTGTGGTTCCTCTCCTCTACGCATACGAGATTAAATACTGTGCAGCTCCTTCTAGATCCGATGGCTATCAACTATCTATTCTAGATCAGACAACCCAGATCTATTCCTCCTGTGATGCACTTTCTTGCCTGTGCTTGTACATGAAGCTCACAGCCCGGATATTTTCCTTAGCTGATCTAACGGCAGTTGTAGCTCCCTCCTGAACTTCCACTCTTCTTCCTGAACTTGGAATATTTCAAGTGTCCCAAAGACCTCGGCCTTTGTCCCTACTACGGAGCCTATATCCTTGGTCTCACCTACATTCTTGAAGACGGTTTCCCTCCTGAGCTTTGGGAATATGACACCTTGAAGGGTTTCCCCGACTTCCTGCACTCCTTGTAGCTATTAATCTATGCTCAAAGGCACTTCTCCTCCTGAGCTTTCTTCACTCCTCTGAAACCTCAAAGGTTTCTCAGCCTCTGCAACCTCTCACAGGGTCTCTGCACACAACTGCGCTATCTGTCCTGAGCTTCAGGACTTAGAATAAGTCCTCACTCTCACTCTCGTTCCTGCATTTGACCTCCTGAGCTTCTAGACTTGAACCAAAGTCCTTCTGCACTCACTCCTTGAGATTGACAAGCCTCTGGATGGTTGTCGATCAACACTTCATCCGAGCGTTGGCCTGGTGCACTCCTTGCACATGTATTTATCCTCTGTCCCTTTCTCTCCTTGAAGGGATGGAAATGCCTTCTTGGTAGCCTCTTGCTCAAGCACTTCTTGCTGAGCCTGCATGGTATTCAACAAATCTATGAAGGTCCTCCTCCTTGGATGCTTCCCTGTTCCAGAACTCAAAAGAGTTATTTCTTGTGCTCTCTTTGTACACCAATTCAATGCCCTCCTAGCAGAGTCTCTCCTCACAGAATCCCACAGTGATTATGTCTTCGCCCTGAACTCAAGTAAGAGTTCTCTCCTGCACTTTGTGCACTGGCTCGATGCCCTCCTGGTAGAGGTTCTATAGAACTCCTCTGAGATTCTGTCTTCTTCCTTGAACTCACAATGGAGTTCTTCCTCAATGCAACCTGTGCATCTGCTCAATGCCCTCCTGGCAGATTTCTATAGAACTCCTCAGAGATTCTGTCTTCTTTTGTGCCTTTCCTCTACACAGTCCTATCTCCAAGGTGTTCAACAACCTTGATATCTTTCCCTGGGTTTAAGACTTTAGCTGGTGCACCCTCCTGGCGCGTCCTTGTCCAAATTCCATAGAATTGGAAGTCCAATAATGTGTGGCTTTCAGAACCCGTAGTGTTTTGTCATGCACTCATGCATGAAGCCTCAAAGAACCTAGACCTGAATATCAAAGAAATCAACAGACAACAAATATGTCTATCCCTACAAATGCACACCTATAGCATACATCTACAGCATATAATGAACACGTGAAAACATTCACACAATACATAATGACATGCAGGAAAAACTATTGTTTGCATTAATGTAAATTGCCTCTTTACAATGTGTTTGAGCTCGGACTTTTGACAGAGTCTCGGTTCCTTTCTCTATCTACTCTCCTCTCCTATTTCACCACTAACATAAGATCCAAGATCTTTTACATGAGGGGGCTCTTCGAGCTTTTCCCTCCAAGCTACCTACCCTATTCAATTACATTGAATTTACATTGAATGGGTTGTCTAGTCCAGATCGGATCTAGATCTCAACCTTACAACCATTAAAGGCTACTTCTACCTAATGCTTGATCAAAGGCATGGCTCTATGGCTCCACGGCCTTACATACATTAATTACATTGAAATCAAATTCAAAATGTGAGAGGACTGACACCTCTCTCCCTTGAATGCATGCTTTGAATACACTGAGTGGGTTGGTTGGCTAGCGCATAGCTGGCTTGGGAGCAATGCTCCTGCATCAGTTCCACACGTGTGATATGGGTGAATGTTTAATGCTCCTGCATCCCATGCCCTTTGGACTCAAGAGTGTTGGAGCCAGTTTTTAATGTATCATGTCCTATATGTTCCATGATTTGATTCACATCATTATGGTTTACCTAAAGAATCTCACAACAAGATCTAAATAATGGTCCAACACCTAGAAGACCTTCATATCATTTTTTTGTGGTGTTGACAATACAACATTCACTTCAACCCTCTCAAGTGTGTCTTTTATGTCATGGCATGATGCCTCCTATGATTCATCATCTTAAAGTAGAGGATTACCATTGGTCCTTCAAAATTCTAGGTTATCATAGAACTACCCTTTCCATGCAATTTGCACCAACTACAGAGCCTTCAAGGAAAAACGAACATACAACATTTCATTCCTAACTACACCATACATTTCCATGGATTTTTTGTCTCTTATACCAAGATCTCATCTTCGTATGGGATGACCAAGCCCAATATTCATTTAACGCATTGAAACATCCTCTCATCATCACACCCTATACCATCCCCCTTTACTTTAATAAGGATGCAATCCTTTACATGTTAGCTTCAATTTTCACTATTGCTAGTGTGTTAATTCAACAAGTGGATTATTGTTGTGAGCTTGACATCCACTATGTCAGCAAAATATTGTTTGGATCATCGTTAAAATAAAACCATGATGAGATGTTGGCCTTGGTCATGGGCCATTCCATATAGAATACTTCGGTTAAAATACATCTAGACATATACATCGAGGGTGGCTTGATCATGCAATGCATTAATGTTTTCAGCTTCATGTGCACATTCTTTCCACTCAATCATGGTGTTTTCCCTGCACACAATCCAAGAAAAACATATATGTCAACTGGAAAGGAAATATTTTGAGAAAATTTAACATTTTTACTACTTTTGGTCTCGATCACACCTATTCTTGGCAATAGGAGAGGCTGACAATATATTTTCCATGGTAGTTGTGTCCAAGTCCTTCTAGCCACTATTTTTGGGTGTTGAACCCATGGCTATGCAGAGGAAAATTAGTCGGGTTTCGACACCCCCCAAAAAATTAACTAAACTAAAAATGGAAGAAGGGATAATGCTGAGCATGAGTTGAAGGTTTACCTATACCTCACAACATTGGATTTGAATGGTTAAATCTCCCGCAATTTGCATTGTAAGTTTTGAAGGTAAAAATAAATTTTCACCATCGATAAATTTTGGAAGAGGTAAATGGTAATAGTTTTTTACTGTTTTTGGGCTTGAAATAGTCATTTTTGCACCTTTGTAATAATAAAAAACCCTCATCACTTATAAATTATGCTTAGATATTGTTTTACTATCTTTCTACAACACCATTTGACCATTGGGATAATCTTTTGTTGATGACTTTTATAGGATTTGATCATGATATTTTTTGTGCATTCTATGGTGATTATCATTGAACCGTGAGGTATGTGTTTTCATATAGTATATAGCAATCCATTTTCCCCTCCATTATGATCTTTTGTTATTAACCATCCTTTTGTCGACATTATGCCTTAGGTTTGACAACACTAGGTTGTGACACTAGTCTTTCTCTTTGTTGCGCATCATAATTTGTGCGACAATTCCCACCCTTCATGGGATTCCCTAGTTAACATCCCTACCTTGTTGCTTGAAACCCATGTTTCATTTATTTGTAGGTGTTACACATTATTTTGGTCACCCCTTGATCACCAATGATATGGGTATTGCTTACTTCTTTGTTCCCTAAAGCTACTGAAGAAATGAGTATTTGTCCCTAGGCAATTGAATCATCTTTATTTTCTTAAAAACCTTACCAAAGAATATCATCAAACCTTTCCAAATGTTTAGGGTGTGATGATGGTTGATCATTGCATTCTGCACCAAAATGGATTGTGATGTCGTCACAGGCTACTTGTTTTTAGGGTGCGACGATGCTCAAACAAAGGAAAAAGATGAAATTCTCTAAAGTTCTAGAATGGAATCTTCAAAAGGATGAGGTGGCCTCCGATCGGTTTGGATCTTACTCACTTATATGATTTAGTGGGATCATCCTAATCTCTTCATCCATACCTCTTCACCCTATAAAAAGATAAATCTCTCATGGGAAAGGCTAGGTTGGCTTATGCATGAAGAATTATGCTAAAGATTTCACTTGTTATGGCTTTTCTTTAGCTTTCCAAGTCAGTTTGTGAATACTCTTCATCAAAAGCATTGGAGACAAGGTGTGTGTGTTGAGGAAAAGGGCCATTGTAAGGGACCTTGCAACATCAAGGCATAGGTTTTATTCTCCACTTTCATCAATATAATGTTGCAATGCATTTCTTCCCTATAAAAGTGTCTTCATTTTTATTGTATAACTCCTTGATCTTATACATAGATTTCATTGGAATATATATATTGTTTCTCTCTTTCTTTGTTGGTTTATGTCTCTTAACATGTTCAATATATCACAATCATAAGGATGGAGAAAGGATGACACTAGCAAGGATCAAATGATGTTTAAACGATAGGTCACCTATCCCTCATCGAACTAGTTTATATCACAATGAAATCTAAGGAGAAGATTGTATTCTTCTCTGTTTTGTTCTAATTTCTTGTTGAAGTTAGGGAGATCAGTTTGTGTCTGCACTTACCAATTTTTCCAGTAAAAAAATTAGTGACCATACTGGGGAATGTCCTCTTTTGGTTTTTGCTTCCTTTTTTCTTTTGTCTTTCCTTATTTTAGTTTTTTTTTATTCTCCGAGTCATTGGGTGATCCATGTTGACTCTCTGGTCTTGAAATTTCATTTGGAAATCATGTCCTCTGTTCATTTTCCTTCATTTTTAGTCATTGTCGCACCCTGCCCATGAAAACCAGTGCGATGACGTCACACTGTGTATTTCTCACTGCCTGTGACGATCCTTGATCGTCGCACTGTGTCCTTTTGCTGCCTGCGACAATTCTTGAGGAAATTTTTGACTAGCAGTCAATGTTTCCTCTTTGTCCGAATTTGTGATCATTTATTGGAATGAATTTTTGGTCCTATTGAATGATTCTTCACATCTTGGTTTGCAATTTTTAAACTAAATTCGATCATTTCTCAAGTGTTAAGAGTCTTTTTTATAAGATTCAAAAGTTTTATCTTTGACTTATCATTGCAAGGTTATAATCACAGGGTTTCATCCTTGAGTGCTTGTGAATTAACTTGTTAATGATTTTTTGTGAGTTTTGGTTTGTTTTTTATTAGGAAACGATTTGTGTTTCCATTAGAAAAAAGAGTTTTCTTGTTTTTACATTTTTTGTTGCATTATGAGTTAAATTTGGGAATTGTGTTGTGAGTGCATTCATTTTCTTGAACAACTTTTTCTTCTTGATTCAGATCTTTGTTTTTACTCAAAAAGAAAAAGAATTGAATCTTGTCTTTCTCTTCGTAGTGTTTACAAGATATTTTTTGCATTCACAGTTTTGTTTAAAAAGATAAAATTGGAAATTTGATACATTTGATCATTTGACATCAAGATTGTTTAGAATTGATAGGATTTGTATTTCTGCAACTTGTTGTATTCTGAAAAAGAAAGCCTTATCTCTTATGTAATTAGAGTTCATCGAACGAAATGATTGCATCTCATATCTCTTTGCATATTGTTGATTCAAGGTCAAAAAACTTAATCAGTTTCATCTATGTTTCCTTTATGAGTTAAACAACAACCATTAAAATTAAGTATAATTTTAAAATTTATCTAGACTTTTATTTTCTAGAACTCTTATACACCAACATTAGCTAGGGATAACGCTTTGGAATAGGTTGTGAGGAATACTCTCCAAAGAATCAAAACACACAATAGTATCTTGTGATAGGGAGAGTTAAATCCACTTGCTACATTTTGTCCTAGGAAGCCCTTCTAACACAAGGGTCAATCATGAGGTCGCATTAAGGCCAGCAGAGTTACTCACCCTGCTTTGTTGGTCCTAGTGTAGTGAATGCGCGTATTATTGGAGGTCACTTGAGAATAAAATCATGTGCGGACCTTCTCGAGGAGATTTCAAGCTTAGATACTCTACCCTTGCACGTATATCGGACTGTTAACTTCTTCTCCATGCATCATTTTCATAATTGGTAACCTTAGTAGCCTATCTCTGTAGGGTATTTACACGAGGTGACTATGGAGGGAAAAGTCTTCACGGTACCTAGAATCGACGTTGGCCAAACTCACTTGGGATCCTTGGAGGGTATACCCACGATTATGTGTGGGAGATTGCACCAGGGTGTAATTTCGTTAAGAAGGTAATCAACGTAACTTTTCCACCCCCTTTACCCCAGCCCCATCTTGTCTTGATCTCGCGACGTTGGATTTCATCACCAACTGGTGATTTCGAAATAAGAAGGTTTGTTTGTGTGATTGATATATAGATTTTATTAGTGAAGTGTTGTTTGTTTCCTCTAGTTGGCCATATATATTTTTCATTCTTTATTTGGGGTGGCCAACATCATCCCTTGTTGTTCACGTAGGATGCAAGGATTTCCTCCAGAAGAACTGAAAGAATACACCCCCTTGCTTCCTGATTCACCAGAGGGTCCTTCCCTTGAAGGAGAAATCAATAATGATGTATCCTATGATATTGGGAGTTCTACTCCATTTGTCAAATCATCACTCCTTGTAAATCCATTGTTGAATTTTATTCAAGACCCTTCTTTGCTCCGAATAAACTCGTCGGGAAATGTTGTGGATGAAGACTATAGTAGAATACCTTTAGGACCTTTCATAGAGTCTGGTGTGGATGATCCATCGTTTCATAGTGAATCATTTAGAACCCCGGCTCACACTTTTGGAATTTGTAATCCTAGTTCAGTCCTGGTCCATTCTTTCTGGAGGACTCCCTGGGGACACAATATTTTTGATGGACTAGGTATGAGTCCAAACCAACCTACATCATCACACGTACGCGTTACTTCAACTTATTATACAGTACCTATAAAAAAATTTACTGGCATGACAAGTAATATTTTTACAGCTTTAGACCCATTGTTGGTTGGTACACATACAATCCTTCCTCTCCAATTCACTAGCTCTACCACAGTCCCACAAGTTTCACCTTTTTCTACCAGAAGTTCGATAACTATTCAAGCTCCTATCAAAACATTGCTTATGTTATCACTGAGATTCACTCTTAGCCTGCTAGAGGATAATCCTAATGCCCATCAAATAGGTTTGTAATGGTAAATTTATGATAGAGTTTCAAATGGATAAAACTCAGCACAACAATGCTCAAACACAAAAAATTCTAGGCAAGATGCATAAGCAAGTGAGGTCTTGGATAAATTCAGTCAGTGATATAAAGATAAGTGTGGATAGATGGAAAACTTAAATTAGAAGGATTGATTAGTATACTACTAGCATTAGGCCTTACTAGCAGACAAATGAGGAAAAAAACTTAGACATAAGAACTTCTTTTAATCCAAGCTTTAAAACACTGATAAAAATTACAACAACATCACAATTAAGCATACATTGTAACACAGCTATAATATCTCAATTTAATCATCCAATGATTAGAAAATAAGAGTTATAAAGAAATAAGATGATGGAAAAGAAAGTTGACTTCTATTAGGAAAAATGTATCAGATCTCATACATAAAAAATAGAGTATGGCTCTGTTGCATCAAAACATTACATAAGGGAGTCTATGCTCAACCATTCGAACCCAAAAATTTCCTTCTAATGCTACATTTATATCCTAAACAATGAGTGAAAACACAAAATTCGAGTCA